>JASDQU010508639.1:31810-63374 GCA_032191745.1 Picea mariana | reverse complement strand
GTATGGAAATGAAGATGTTGCATTCCCCTCCCTCTACAAATTGCAATTTCCTTGGTACGCATAACCATATAGTTTACACATTGACATATATAAAAACATTACATTAGAATACTTGATAACTCTATAACTTAATGACTCACATAACAATTCCACCCAACAACTCCCCTTTCCCCTCAACCCACACATCAGTTGGACAAGAAATTTCAGAGTTGTGGCTCTACAAACTTTAGCTGCCAAAATGGAGTCTTCATTCACTTATGTACAAATGTACATTGAATTTTCTTCAAAACATTAAAAAATGTGAAGGTATTCTTCCCACATGGCTTATTCATGCTAGCATATAGTGCTTTTATGACCATAATAGGTCCATTGAAACTTTACCAAGTTGATGTCTTTGTTCTTGATCACTTTGACTTTCTGGTCCAAGATGAGCACTATATCCACTCGAAAATATCCTTCATGTTCCACCCGGATCACATTCCAATCTATAACATCATTATTATCAGGTACAATTTTTTTTAATAAAGATAGATGGAACACATTATAAATTCTCATTGATGTAGGTAATGCTATCATGTATGCAATTGGTCCTATCTTTTCTAAGACCTCAAAAGGCCCACAATATCTCACTTCCAACTCTTGGAAACTTCTTAATTTCAACAATATTATCTTGGATTTTACTTTTAAAAACACAAGCTTTCCCACTTTGAATTCTCTATTTGTTCTCTTTCTGTTATCATATCTCTTCTTCTGATCTTGTGGAAATTTTAAAGTATTCATAATTTTTACCATCCATTCTTTGATTTCCTTTAAAAACTCTGGCCTAATCACAACTCTATTTTCTAAGCTATCCCAACTTACTTGGGTGTTTCATTTTCTGCCATACAATGCTTCAAAGGGGCTCATATTCAATGATTCATGATACCCATTGTTGTATGAAAACTTAACTAAATGGATATAGTACCCCCACTTAAAATGTTTTTCCATTACATACATTATCCACATAGCTTCAATTATTTGATTAATTCTCTTTGTCTTCCCATATAAATCTAGGTGATATGTTGTACTAAAATTCAAATTTTTCCCAAATCCCTTAAGAAAACCCCTCCAAAAATTGGAAGTGAACTTGGTATCTCTATTCAACACTATTTTATTAGGCATACCATGTATCCTAACAATTTCTCCAATGTAAATTTATGCAATATTGGCTATCTTTTGAGTTTCTTTTACCAAAATGAAATGTGCATCAGTTGTGAGTTTGTCCACCACTACCATGATCGAATCATGTTTTCTGGTTGTCCTAGGAAATTTAGTAATGAAATTGATAGCAACAGATTTCGATTTCCATTCAAGAATGAGAAATCGATGCAAAAACCCCACTGGATGTTTGTGCTCAACCTTTACCTTATATCATTCCATGCATCTAGCCAAATAATCAGGGACATATTTCATCATACCATGCCAAATATATTGTCCTCTTATAGTTGTAATATTTTTATGATATCCTGGATGTCCAATGTATGAAACATTATGCATCTCCTTTAGAACTAAATTTCTCAATTCCTGATAATCATGAACATAAACTTTGTTTTGTAATAAGAGGATTCCATCCTCTTCTAGCTTCTAATCCTTGTATTTATGTTGTGTATTATTTTGTTGTAATTCTTTGTTAACCTGCACATAATGTTAATCTGTTTTTACAACCTCTAGATCTCTATATTTTAAATTTTTCATGTACATACTAACGGTTCTAGTATGCATTTTATCCACCCTTCTGCTGAGTGCATTAACCACTTTGTTCTATTTTCCTTTTATGTGATTCATATCAAAGTTATATTTTCTAAGAAATTCCATCCATCTAGTTTATCTAACATTTAGTGTTGGTTGTTCAAACATATATTTGAGGCCACTCTGGTCTATCCTCAATTAAAATTTTCTTCCCATAAGCTAATGCCTCCACATTATTAAGGCATGTACTATGGATTCCAACTCTAAGTCATGTGTGTCATAATTTGTTTCATGTTCCTTCAATTTTCTAGACTCATAAAAAATTACATGTTCATTTTGCATAAAGACTCCACCGAGCCCTTCCTTGCATGAATTTGTGCACACAACAAAATATTCATCTGGATCTGAAACTTTCAAAATAGGTGCATTGGTTAGAAAATCCTTTAAATACTGGAAATTCTCTTCACACTTGGCACTCCTTTCAAACTTTACCCCTTTCTTTTGCAAAGATATTGTTGGGTGTGCAATATTGAAGAATCCCAAAATGAATCTCCTGTAATAACTAGCTAGACCCATAAATGATCTAACCTATGAAACATTTGTTAGTGATGACCAAGTCTCGATTGCTTCAACATTTTTTTGGTCCACTTCTCTACCATCTTCTAAAACAATGTGACCCAAATAATGGATTTTTTTTTCAAAGAAAGTGCATTTACTTAATTTTTCATAAAATTGGTGTTCTCCTAACACTTGTAGCACCATCCTCAGATGTATCTCATGCTCTTCCCTTTTCCTAGAATAGATAAGAATGCCATTCAAGAACACAATGAAAAACTTGTCCAGGAAATCTCTAAACACCTCATTCATCATACACATAAATGTAGTCGGTGCATTTGTGAATCCAAAAGGAACCACCACAGACTCATAGTGTCCATACCTTGTCGTAAAGGCTATTTTGATAGTGTCTTATTCTTTGATTCTCAATTCATGATAGTGTGATCTCAAGTCAATATTGGAGAATAGATTTGCTCCCTTCAGTTGATCAAAGAGATCGTCAATCCTTGGAAAAGGATATTTATTCTTGACTATAACTTTTTTCAGTTGACTAAATTCAATACATAACCTCAACGTTCCATATTTCTTATTGAAAAAAATAACTGGGGCATCCCAAGGAGAAACAAGCAGGGGTATGTACCTTTTCTTTAATAACTCTTATAGTTCCATTTGAAACTCTTTTATCTCCTATGTGCTCATTTGGTAGTGAGTGTTAGATACTGGGGTAGCTCCAGGAATTAAGTCAAGTGAGAAATCTATATCTCTCTTTGGTGGAAATCATGCCAAATCCTCAAACACATATTCATACTCTTTCAAGACTGTATAATCTTTAAGACTTGGATTTTTATCCTTCATTGGCTCTTCCATATTGGATTCATATATTTGGCACCCTTTTCTAAAACTTATTTCATCTACAATGTTGAAATCTCTCAGACATATATAGGCTTGGAATACATTGCACTATCCTTGAATTATCTTCTTCATCAAGGCATGTGAAAACCTTGTTATAAAAATCTAAAACATGACAATCATTTTCTAGCCACTCCATACAATTCAAGAATTCATAAGACCCAAGAAGTATGATGTTCAAATATTCCTTAGTGTTAGTTACATTCATGTTTATAGGGCATTCTATAACAATCTCATTAATTATATTCTCTTGCTTCCAGTAGCTAGATGAACTAACCAAGACTTTTCATTCTTACATTTATTCAATTTAAATTTTTTAACTATCTTTGAATATTTATAGCTATGACTAGCTCCAAAATCAATTAAAATAACTATGGGTTTATTATCAATCTTACATTCCACTTCAATCATGTCATATTGATATTTTTCTTGTCTATTTTCCAAGGATTTATATATCTTTGGCATGTGTTTTTCTATGTCCTCTATTGTATCCTACTTATTGATGCTAGGAAAAGTCTTCATTTTATCTCCCTGACAAGGACAATCTTAATACATGTGATCTCCTTCACATCCCCAAAACTTTGTGGGTTGTTGTCTTGGCCTCTTTCCTAATGAATCTGTCATTTTTTGACCACCTTGAGATGTTTTCCCTAGCTAATATAATTGAGATAATTTTTTATTGAAAGGTGTCTTGAATGCTTTCTTCCTTTGATCCATCTTTCCTTTCTTCTTGTCATCCCAAGCCTTTTGTAAAGTTGTATTTCCTCTATTATTCTCATACAAAAAATTGTCCTTTCTTATGGATTCTTCTAAATTATTGGGATCATCAAACTAAATTCTATCCTTGTAAAAGGATGGAATTTCACTAAGGAACCTATGAATTTTACCTTCTCATATTTGATGAAGCTCACATATCTGAGAAGTTCTAAGAAATTTCTCTCATATTCATCCATGGTCGTGTTCCCAAGTTTGAGTTCAAATAAATCTTGCATCTTCTATTCATAATAGTGTTCTAACAAATATTGTTGCTAAAAATATTTCTTGAACTGCTTCCAATAAATTATTTTCTCATCAAGGTGATTAACTTGCTTTAGTCAATCCCATCACATAGATTAATTCCATTGAATGTGGTAGGCTACAATTCTGGATTATGTATTTGATGAGTATTTATGAAACTATAAATGTTTCCTCATTCCCAACAACCATGATTATGAATCTTCACCTTTCTTATTTTCTCCGTAAAATGATGGTGGATTTATTTTCCTCAGTTCTCATTGCAAGCTATCTGACCAATATCTCTTTCTATCATGTCTGATAGGAGATATACTTGGGATTATTATTGACCTTGAAAATTCATATCTTTTTCTAGTCAAGTTCCTCAGAGAATGATGATGTTGATTCCTCCTAATAGTCCCTGATCATCTAGATCCTCCATGGCCATCCCTCCTATAATGAGACCTAGAAACCTCCACCTACTTGCCACTAGCTTCTTTCCTTGTTCTTGAATGTTTGTTGACTTTCTTATGCAACATATTCAGGATTTGAAGTATCTCTTCTTGAGCCTTCACGATCCTCTCATTATCATCCTTATATCTTTACACTTCTTTTTGCTAGCTTCTCATAGTTACATGATGCTTCCTTTCTCTTCTCCCATTACACTCAGTTTCAACCTTACCCATGCTGACGTGTAGACCTATAATTTATTATTCATGGTTGTAATACCCTTTAACATCCTTTGTTTCTCTATTTCTCATGTAGGAACTAATGTTTTATTTTATGTACCTCTAATTCTTCAAGAATGTGCATGTAATAATTGCTATTAGAATTAAGCATATTGCAAAATATTTATTAATTAGATTACAAGTCATTCCTAATTTTAAATTATTAATAATTTTAACGCACTAATCCAAAATATTATTCCTTAAATTCATTCCTCTATGAAAAAAATTTCCAATGGTTGTACTCATGCTTCAATATGAGCTCGAAACGAAAAGTTACAACATCCACATTCTGCTATTTCCACTCATTTACTACTAAAACAATATCTTTTATCCCTTTATGATGGAATATAACACCCAATTCAAAATTATGGGTTGACAAATTTCTTCTACTCCTCAATACCTTTCCAACAAATATTCATTTTCTCAAATCCGAGCTCCGAGTTGAATGTTATGGTGCGAAGAAGTTTAGGCTATTTTACCCAATTTATCCTTGCATGCTACATGTACCTTATTTCTCTTTCTACACATTTCAGCTATGCATATCCTAAATATGAGTCCATCGAAGGATTCTATGGGTCATAATACTTCGATTGACTACTCCTATGTTTCAAATGAATTTATAATAAAGGATTTATTTGCTACAGAAGTAAATATGTGCTAAAATTTGTACCCTTGTTGTTTTGGCTATAACTTTCTCATATGAGCTGTATTTTGCAAACAATTTATCTCATTGGAAATCTCTCTTAGATATCTTTTATTTGAGTTGTAGAGATGGAGTGTACCTTGTCACATTGTATCCTCATGGGTTTTATTGGATAAAAATGTCATTTAGGCCCTAAAAAATGTTCTCCAAGTTAATGACCTTCAAAAACATGAAAATTTCAAAACAATTCATATAAACTCACTTTTTTTTTGCGTTAATAACCCTTTAAATATGATCCGTTGATCTCTAATCTCATGCAATATAAGTTGTTGGTATGAATACATTGGTCAAAGGATGAGATAAAATTTACTTTGGGCTCCTACGATTCCTTTCCCAAACTACCAATTTGACCGTCGACCATTGACCCAACTCTCCAACGTATGATTTACACACAACTCTAAAATTGCCAACTCGAATATAAGTCATTGAAAATATACATCAACGAATGGAAATACTTATTGATTCAAATGATGATTGACCATCGTCCCATTGGTGATCAATGATACCTAATGACTTTCAAAAACACTTCCCTAATTCAGTCGACGCGACCATCGATCATCGCCCATATCTATTGGATGGCATGGAAGTTGCTGACATGGAATGACACATGTATGTTTATGTGGCATGGGACATCATCCTTAGGTGTAAAATTAGTTGAAATGTCATGACAGGTGGATTTTTACATGGCATGACATGTCATCACCCTCTCCCCTTGATCGACCATCAACCAATTCTCTTGAATGACATGAAAACCCTTCTGAATCGATTGATGAGTGACCATCAACCCATTAGCGACTCCTCTTTCTTGATTTAAATACTTCTCTAAATACGGTCGATGTTTGACCATTGGCCCATCAACCATCAATTTGTTTCATTAGAGATTCAAAATACCTCACTAGATTCGGTCGACCTGACAATCGACCATCGACAGTCAGAGATGCCCTCTATCCAAACCAATTCTTTGTCATTTTAGTTGACCCAACCATTGGCCATCAATATTTTATCTTCGCGACCAAACCAATCTCTTTACCAAATTGACCGACTCAACCATCGGTCGTCGATCGTCTCTCTTGGAAAATTTCCACACTTACAAAATTTTCAACCAAACCCAGGTGAATTTGGGTCATCCATATCTCACTCAAAATGATCGTGGCTTTCATTTTTGCTCCATCTTCTCAACAACCAAAATGAATGCAGACCATCGATCTGATATGTTTCTGAAACCACTAAAAATTAATTGTGGCCATACATTTACTGAAACTTTTGAATGGATGATACCTTATGGATTTTTAAATTTACGATGACCAATCCAATCCATCAATATTGATATCAAAAGAGATATCGATCGTCAATTCACCAAATTTCCTGTAACTCTACAATAACCATTAAAAATCGAAATTTGACCATTCCAAGTCAAATTTGACTCTGCGACTTGCATATTAACTTAGTTAAATTCTCTTAAACACATATAAGTTATTTAAATTCGAATCTTTCTCGTGAATTTGGGGATTTCTCTCTTCTTTTTCACCATTTTCCCCCAAATTCATCATGAAAAAAAACTACAACAATGAATTTACCCAAATTCACATTGGCTCCTAGCCCATACAAGTCCAGTTTTGAACTAGTAGCTCTGATACCACTTTGTAATGTATCTAACCCCCAAGTCGTTCATATCACTACTAAAATGATTCACTAAAATTTTATGATACTAAATATAAATGCAGAAATAACTAACAACATGATATTCATACACTTCAAAATGTCTATGATAGTTAAATACATAAATATAATTGCTCAACAATGCATAGAAACAACTAAAAACATAGAGTAGAATTAAACCATAAAAACATGGATTTGAATGCATCATTCTCCCCCCTAGAAAGTGATAATAACACAATATAATTTCAGAGTAAATTTCACAACAGTTATATGAGCATTATGCATGAGTAAACACAACAAATAGAACACTTGTTTTATAAAATATTCACCCCTCTACAGAGGAAGGAACTTCCTCCCAATATTATCCTTCTTGTTCCAAATCTCAACAAGAATAAACCCCTGAGTTGGGGATATGATTCCACAAGAGACGAAGGTCCCTAAGGTTGTCTAATGTCCCCCTTTCAAAAGTTAAATTCTCAACTAATTCTAGTCCACCAATACACTTCCTATGAAACTACAAAACCGAAGGGATGGAATCCCCTTCCCTACTCATAGTCCCTCAGGCCTTTCCACTTCTCTCTAGGGATTCCAACATAGGTTGGATAAGAATTCTAATTGTTTGAACTTTAGGAATTCTACAACTGCAACACAAATTGTCCCAACAACCAAAACACATGCCTCTTAGATGAATTTCGAACAATTCATCACTCCCAAGAACATGACCTCTTTATCCATGAATTTAAAGCTACAAATAGTAGCCAAACATTCCCACAATAGTTTCCTTAAAGCTCCAATACTCATAGCTCCATTAATGGCCAGAAAATGACATGTAAAAACAACTCTCTATCAAAAAGTGTGAATGCATAATTTTGGTCCCCTACCCATACAAATTTCCTCTCTTTCTCTTTCTTTCTCGACTTGCACTCTTCCACAAGATGATTGTACTTAGATCATGTTCTCTCAATAACTATGGGAAGTGAATCTCATACCAGTCCTCTTAGATGAATTCAATGATTGGGGCTCTAGAACACTCAACACTAATGGAAGGTTCATGGAAAGAATAATTTAGAGAAAAAACAGGAAATGAGTTTTGGTTTAATAGATATGGGTAACTTCCTCCGCCCCCGTGGATCCCTAACCTCTCTTGTGGATACTTAGCCTCCAAATCTCTTTTTGTTTCAATTTGCAGCTGCAAATACATTTTATTCATTATATTCAATTTAATAACATTGTGGACTCATAACCTCAACTCAAGGGTGGCATGTTGTTGAGAGAAAATGAACAATAGTGCATATGTCTAGGAGGTTCATCCTTCACATGAAGCCAATTGGTTAGTTATTAATATAAAAGTAATAAGTATTTCGCTGCTATTACTTTGTTTATTATATTGTGTAAATGGTTTAGATGAATGCTGGGTATTTTTTTGTTGCTAGAATAGTTGCATTCCTGGTTTTTTTTATGTTTTATATGGATTTAGAATTGTGGTATTAGTGGAATGGTTAAACCTTTGTGTGATCTATAGTTTGTAATCTACATGAAATTACTAAGTATAAATCTTATTTTTAATGTGTTTTCCACTCATAATATTCCTTAGTTGGACTGGGGTACATCACATTGTAGTACTAGAGCTTCTAGTTCATCACTAAGCTTGTATTGTCCAAGAACCAACATGAATTTCGTAAAATTCATTGTTAAAGATTTCAATCTGTGAATTATTTCAAAAATAACGATGAAAAATCATATCGAAATCCCAAAATTTGTGAGTAAAAACGATTTTTAAATGTGTTAGAGTTGTTTTAATGGTGTTGAAAGGAATTGGGATCATTTGATTAATTGATGACTGAGATCACGTTTGATCTTGCCATCAATGACCTATATTTATTGTGAGTTGATACAAAACTTATAAGTTTTTCCAAAAGAGGAGAATCGATAACCAATATTCATTTTCATATATTGGCGAAGTTAAAGAATCGATAATCAAGATTCAATTTCGGTAGATTTGGGTGAAGTTTAGAAATTCAACGGTCAAGATCATTCTGAATCGGAGATCAACTGTCCAAATTCATCTTGAAATAGGTCAACAATTTCTAAGTATTGGATTTCTACAAAAGAATTAACTTATCAACAATGGTTGTGTTGGGAAAATCAAAAAAATGTTTTGATCAACCAAGGGAAATCATCGATTTCCAATGGTTGGGTCGATGAAGTGAGAAAAGAGCTTGGTTCATCCAAAGGAAATCACCGATCACTAATGGCCAATGAATCATGGTTTCTAGAATTTGGAGAAAGGTTTCATTTTTCCAAAGGAAATATATATTCATCAATGGTCAATGATATGGGGACTTAAATAATTGGTAAGGTACTCAGTTCATCTAAGAGAATTTGTTGATCACTAATAAAGGAAAGAGGATGATTATGTGTCTTGCCACATCAACATCCATGTGTCATGCCATGTCAACATTCATATGTCATTCCACATCAAACAAATCTCCATGTCAATGTACACATGTCATGCCACTTCATCATCTATGTGTCATGCCACATCAACATGGTTTCCAAATCCGCCAAGAGATGGACAACTGTAAGTTACCCAAGTAAATTTACTTGGGGACCTTTGAAGTTTGGTGTTTTCTGATTGATAAGTTTTATCAAATAGTTTGTATGTATGAACTACTTAGGCTTGTGTAATGGTTTAGTTTGTTTTATTTATTGCAAGAGAAGAGTTTATATGAAAGAAATGACATGTAGAAAGAAAATTCTAACAATAGTACACAAAGAAAAGCCACAGAACGCAGATCTTGTTTATTTTTTTATATAGTTGACCTCCATAAAGTAGAAGAGAATATATATAAATATATAAGAGTATAAGAATATGTGGCTGAATATGCCTCCAAGATACAATAGAAAATAGATATACAGAGCCCAAGAAGCCTCCACAAGCTGAATACAAAAGATCTCCAAGACCCAACTCTTTCCCTTGCTATGAATGTTGTCTTCTCTAGCAAAAGTGTGCCCTCACTAGCTGAAGTGCACCAATGAAAATAACCTCTATAGATCTTGCTCCAAAAAACCCCAAGAAAATAATGATTTCCTATAGAAAATTAGATAGTTGCCTCATATGATGAATCTCTCAAGATGTTGCTGCAAATATATCCTTCCATGTCAATATTTTCTAACCCTAGGTGTGCCCTCCTTAAGAAATTTGCCTAGCCCTGATAATAAATAAATATGAGGGAGAAAAACCAATGAAAGTGCCAAGAAAGGTCACTCTGGATGTAGCATAGGTGTTTATGCAGGAACATCGCTCCACCTCAGCAATGCGTCAAAAAGACAACATGTCAACACACTAGGAGGAACAAATTCAAAGGGAAGAGATGTGGCATCCCTCTCTTTTTTCCCTCGAATTTAAATTTTAAAATTTAATTAAATGTAATTAAATGTTGAAAGGATGGAAGATACGATTCATTCCTTTGTATAGGCAGTAGATGGAGTTGCCTTTATTAGGCTTGAGATGGAACAGATCTTGAGCATTACCTCAGAACTGAGATGTAAATGTTTATTCAATGTAATATTCCTCAGTAGATAGGCACTGTAATTGGTGATTAGACACCACTAGAGTAGTTGAAGGGAAAGACTCGATGAGCCCCTCTTGTGTAAATATTTGTAAAGTATGCCCAATAGTTGTTGTTGCAATTTAGATGAAAATTGTTGAGAGTTTAGAGTCGAGACTCTGTTGCAGTCTGAGCTTGTACCCATTGTAAATAGACATTCATGTTAATGAAAGAGTAGTTTTTCTTGCATATGATTTTGTGTGTGTTTCCATGTGTTTTATGAATTTATATGTGTGTGGTTACGAATATATATTGTAGATGCATGTGTTAGGTTTCATCTGCAGGGATAAAGATAAAATTCTCTATCTGTGAGTTTTCTGGATTTTTTTGGGGTTCTTTAGGCTAACTGCAAGGAGTACATGAAATAAGTATTTGAAACTCTGCAGTCAGCGCAAGGAGTGTGCATACGAACTCTTTAGATTCAGATAAGAACGTGCTAGGAGGGAACACCAAAGAAATCACATACTCAGAGTGGAGCCTCAAGGTTACTGAACACCTTGGGATTGAAAGTCTACACAGGAGAAAGCACAACCAAAGTTACTGAATACTCCTAGGGCTCTGCCAGAAGGGTATTGAGTAGGTGCAAGTGTGCATAGTTGACATCTGTTTTGAGTTCAAGGAAGAGAAGTGTCAGGGAAGACACTCACATAGTTTTTGAACACTCTGTAAGCTCAGCAAGGAGTTCTTGAGAAGAAGTTGCCAAGAGGGAACATATATCCCTTTGAGGAAAAAAGGGATAGGGACCTCTGGGGTCCAAGTAGTTGAAGCTCATGTGAACCAGAGTTACTGAACGCTCTGGGGAAAGAAGCTCTGCAAGGGGTGCATTGAGCAGATGCAAGGAATGCATCATTGAACCTGAAAGATCTCAAGATTCAGGTGAAGTTGTGTAAGAAATGCATAAGGCCAACACCCTACAAAATTTTGGTAAAGGCTATGTAGGATGAGAGAAGAAGGTGCCAGGAGGGAACAATATTTACTTTGAAGGATAAAAAAAGGGTCCAGACCCTTAAAATTTTTAGTTAATTCGAAGGTCAAGAGGGACAACACCTTTGCGCAAAAATCCTCAACAGAGAGGAGTAGAAGGTCGAGACACTTCGAGGTCCAACCCATAGACAAGATCACGAGGAAAGGAAAGATGAGACCCAAGAATTCAGGATCGTAGGAGAAGCATCAAAGGCCACAGCCTTTGGATACTTGCAACTTTTCCCGATTCGAGAGAATTTCTAAGCACATGAGGAGGAGCGACAACAACCGTCAGATCAACTGCAGGAGGAGAGAAATGGACAATCAAAGTAATCATCCAGACACCCCAAAGGAGCCCGTAGAGGAGGAGATAGATCCCAACCATTTGATTTGAGCACAAAGGATCGACATCCATCGAATCTGGGTAAGTGCATGAGCCTTAAATCCTTGAAAGTGCAAAGGAGTGTGGACTTGCGTAGTCCTGGAGTCCCGAAGTAGATCAGGACCATCCATCATCAAGAGAGACATGGAAACAGATTTAAAAATATGGGAGACAGAGGTCTGGAGGAGTTGAGTGTGGAGTAGGGGAAATATTTGCGAAGTCACAAAACCCAAAGTACAACTGGACCATCAGATCCAGGGAGACATGTGGTAGAGATCCGTGAATTTGGGGGAAAAGTGTTTTGGGAGGAGGCCAGGGCAGAGGTTGTGATATTTCTGAATCCCAAAGTTTCAAAGGAGTTGGCCTGAGGCTATAAACCATGGTCACATAAGAGAAAGAGTCTAGCATGGGGCTAGCACTCACAAGGCTGGTGTTGTCAATCATTGAAGAGAAACATCGCGGGTAACCTAGACCTGTAGGTAACATAAGAGGGACCTATGTGTATTAATTGTTCAGGGTCTTTTAAAGGACGGAAGAGATAATTCAACTCAAGAATTTGAAGATCCAAGATTGGGAGGTCACGCAACCCCTAGGAGGAGAGGGGGGGCTGCACCAAGAGTGGTATTAGAGCTTAATTATGCCTTTAGAAAACACGTGAAGGAAGACATTGTGTTGATGATTTGTATGTGATTTATTGCGATTGTGCAGTAGTCAAGTAGACAACCAGGTGGGTTGAGGTGAGAGAATATGGATACTGAAGGCCATGAGCATGGTCGAAGGGGAGACTACCAACATAAACAAAAAAAAATAAAAATTGACAAGGAGCTCAACGAGATAAGAGAAGAAATGTATATGATAACATTGAATATGCAACAAAAACCACATGTACATTTGAGGTATGAATGACCAATGAAACATAAATTAAAATGGCCTATCCAATAATTGGTTACCAGGAGGAAGTATCAGGAGTTGAGGAAGTGGTTGAGGTATTCTGAAACCCTCAGTGACAAAGTGGTAGTGTTTCACATTTGTGAGCCAGAAGTTGGAAAAATCCCCAGTGATGAGGAGGAGAAGGGATCGGAGTATCTCATGAGCTTCCAGCAGGGAAGTAATGAAAGTTCATATTTCTAAGAGGGAAATGAGAAGAGATTAGTGGAAGATCTCATAGACTTCCAGGAGGACAGAAGTGAAATATCAATTTGCCAGGTGGGCAAGGGAGAGGAGAGGAGACTATTTGAAAGTCTCATGAACTCAGCTGAGGGTTCATAACAACAAGGTGTGTTGATGGAGGAGGATAAAAAATGCATTATTATCATTGGGAGAATTGAGATATTCCTACCACATAGCCCAGTTAAGGCCAACCCATGTGTTGTATATGTAGCAACATAGGAGAGACAACCAGGTGTGACTGTCATAGAGGAGAAAGGTCATATAAGGAAGTCTTCCCAAGAGGATATAACAGAGCATTCAGAGGAAGGGATCAATATTTTCATCCAGGAAACTAAACAAGAGATGATTGAAACACTAGAGCTTGCAATGGAAGAAGAAGAAAAAAACATGGATTTTGTTGATTTGTGTG
Source organism: Picea mariana (assembly GCA_032191745.1). Classification (NCBI taxonomy): domain Eukaryota; kingdom Viridiplantae; phylum Streptophyta; class Pinopsida; order Pinales; family Pinaceae; genus Picea; species Picea mariana. The sequence continues at coordinate 49,564 of JASDQU010508639.1, read as the reverse complement.
AAGAATTGGAGGCCCTGGATAAAAGGGTGATAGTGCAAAGCCAACACATCCAACAGGTTAAGTTGGAGAGTGGTGAAGAAGGAATGTAGTTGAGAAAATTACAATCAAGGAGCTAGCCTGTGGACCAGTTGTACAATGAGATATAGGAAATTGGGAGGCTAGTGTTGGAATTGACAGAGGAGAAAACTACCAAGAAGAGGTTGATCAGAGGAGGACCTGCAAGAGCAGCAGAAAATAAACAAAAAAACATCAGAGGAGCAGATGGAAAACTCCAAATTCAAATCTGGGACCCTGGAGGATCTCAACCCCAACAACATGGGAGCCATGAGCATGAGCTCATGTTTTTGTCAGTGCAGGAGTATGATACAGGAGCATCGCTCCACCTTAGCAATGTGTCAGCAAGACAATGCATCAGTGCCCTAGGAGGAACAACTTCCAAGGGAAGAGAGGCGCCAACCCTCTCATTTTTCCCTCGAATTTAAATTTTAAAATGTAATTAAATGAAATTAAATGTTGAAAGGCTTGAAGAGTCGAGTCATGCCTTTGTATAAGAAGTAGATGGAGTCACCTTTATTAGGCTTGAGATGGAATAGCTCTTGAGCTTTTACTTGGATCTGAGATGTACATGTTTATTCAATATAATCTTCCTTAGTAGATAGGCACTATAATTGGTGATTAGACATCACTACAGTAGTTGAAGGGAAAGACTCGATGAGCCCCTCTTGTATAAATGTTTGTAAAATATGCCTATTACTTGTTTTTTCAATTTTGTTGAAAATTGTTGAGAGTTGAGAGCCAAGACTCTGTTGTAGTCCAAGCTTGTACCCATTGTAAACATACATTCATGTTAATGAAAGAGTATTTTTTCTTGCATATGATTTTGTGTGTGTTTCCATGTCTTTTATGAATGTATCTGCATGTGGTTACGAATATATGTTGTATATGCATGTGTTAGGTATCATCTACAGGGATAAAGATAGATTTATATATCTGTGAGTTTACTGGATTGTTTCTGGGCTCTTTAGGATAAGTGCAAGGAGTTCATGACAAAAGTATTTGAAACTCTGTAGTTAGCACAAGGAGTGGTCATATGAACTCTTTCGAGTCAGAGAAGAATGTTCCAAGAGAGAACACCAGAGAAATCACATACTCAGAGTGGAGCCTCAAGGTTACTGAACACCTTGGGAGGGAAAGTCTATGCAGGAGAAATCACAACCAGAGTTACTGAATACTCTGAAGGCTCTGCTAGGAGGGAATTGAGCAGGTGCAAGTGTGCATAGGTGAGATCTATTTTGAGTTCATGGAATATAAGTGTCAGGGAAGACATTCATAGAGTTGTTGAACACTCTGTAAGCTCAACAAGGAGTTATTGAGTAGACATTTCCAAGAGGGAACAAATATCCCTTCAAGGAACAAAAGGATAGATACCTCTGAGGTTCAAACAATTGAAGCTCATGTGAGCTAGAGTTGTTGAACACTATGGGGAAATAAGCTCTAGAAGGGGTGCATTGAGCTGATGCAAGGAGTGCATTAGTGAACCTGAAAGAGCTCAGGATTCAGGTGAAGTTGTGTAAGAAATGCATAAGGATAACACCCTGCTAAAATATTGGTAAAGTCTTTGTAGGATGAGAGAAGATGGTGCCAGGAGAGAACAAGATTTCCTTTGAAGGAGAAAAAAAGGGCACAAACCCTTAAAAATTTGAGTTAATTTGAAGCTCAACAGGGACAATGACTTTGCGCTCAAATCCTTACTAGAGAGGATCAGAAGTTCGAGACACTTTAAGGTCTGAACCATAGACAAGCTAAGGAGGAAAAGAAAGATGAGACCCAAGCATCTAGGCTCGCAGTAGAAGGATCCAAGGCCGTAAGCTTTGGATACTTTCAAATTTTCCCAATTTGGGAGAATTTCTAAGCATAGGAGGAGGAGCGACAAAAACTGTCATATCAGTTGTAGGAGGAGATATCTGGACCGTCGAAGTCATCATCCAGACACCCCAAAGGAGCGTGCAGAGTAGGAGACAGATCCTGACCATTGGATCTGAGCATGAAGGATCGACATCCGTCGGATCCAGGTAAGTGGACGAGCCTTAAATCCTTGAAAGTGCAAAGGAGAGCGAACTTGCATAGTTCTGGAGTCCCGAAGTGGATTGGGGCCATCCATCGTCAAGAGAGACATGAAAGTGGATGAGAAAATATGGGAGATAGAGGTCCAGAGAAGTTGAGTCCAGAGTAGGGGAAATATTCACAAAGTCGTGAAACATGAAGTATAGCTGGACCATCAAATGCAAGGAGACATGTGGTAGAGATCCATGATTTTGGGGGAAAAGTGTTTCGGGAGGAGGCCAGGGTGGAGGTTGTAATATTTCCTAAGCTTGAAGTTGCAAAGGAGTTGGCCCTAGGTTATAGCCCATGGTAATATAAGAGAAAAATTCTAGCGCGGGGCTAGCACTCATAAGGTTGGTGTTTCCAATTGTTGAAGAGAAGTGTCGCGGGTAACCTATACCTATAGGTAACATCAGAGGGACCTGTGTGTAGTAATTGTTCAGGGTCTATTGAAGGCCCGAAGAGCTAATTTGGCTGAAGAATTTGAAGATTTAAGATTGGGAGGTCATGCAACCCCTAGGAGGAGAGAGGGGGCTCCACCAAGTGCCTAATATATGTTCTCACCAAACCCCCACTGGTAGAAAGAAAACCAAACTCCCCAAGTTTGCATAGTATGACCTTCCTACAGAAATCCTCCAACAATATGCCCCTCTGCTCAAATAATAGTTGAAATGGATCTGATCTAAATAGAATGGTGAGGGTGGAATGTTTGACCACCTAGGACAATATTGGATTAGGAAGAGACAAATATTTCATCTCCTTGCTGATCTCTAGGGTTTATTCACTCAAAACCCTCAAAATTCTCAAGTTGTAGAGCTCAAATATGCAAGTGAAAAATTATTAAGAAAGAATGAGTGAGTTTCCCTCATTCTCTTTTATCCTGTCTTCTAATTCTCACTTAAATTATTATTTAGTATTTTTAAGGTTCTTTTCTCGAATTAATTCATATAGCCACTTTAGATTTTTCTCCTTAATCCTTGTCACCCATTTAAATTAACCTTAATTATTTGGTGACCCCTTTTCACCCTCTTAGTCCCTTTTTTACCAATGAGACTATATCCTAGGGGGAGAAACTAGGATACTAAGTTCCCCATGGTCAATGTAGTTTATATTATGGTATTTTTGGTAGGTATTAACCACTACGTTTAACCTTGATGAGACTAGAATATTCCAGAAATCAAGAGAAACCCTAAAACATTGGATAATAACCGTAGAAGACAATTCGACTAAAGAGATTAATTAATATTGAGTTATTAGCCTCCAGGAATACAAGTCATCCCAGTTAGGTGAGTTGGAGCCGTATAAATAGATGGAACTAGAGCTCATTTTGGTCTCACTCACTCACAACTGTATAAGGACTAGAGGTGCACATGACTTGTGGAGAACTGCAACTGTTGCAACAGTGACTTAGTCTTGGGTTATGGTTTGGAATTTCTACTTGGTATTAGGATATTATTGTTTGGTACAATAGCCTTGGAGAGAGGTACACTACCTTGGTTGGATTCCATAATCATTATGTCTATCAAGGTTAAAGGTGCTCGGGGGTGGCCTTTGTGCCTATGGTTAGGTGACAATATTTATATATTGTCTATGGTGAAAATGAGCACATCTCTTATATTCTAATAGGTTATGGGACCACACCTCCTTTAGCTAGTATAAACCACTTGAAGGAAGATAATCCATACGTTATAAATCTCATTGAATAACTCCTGCTAAGGTTTCTACCAGGTGTAGTTATTAAAGCATTACCTCTAGGGTTTCTCGCAGGTGCAGCTGCAAAACCCTACACCTTTTTCCCAACACCTTATGATGGAACATTTTTACCAAGGAACGGATATCCTAGTGCGCCTTAGTCCAACACACCTATTGGCACTCTGAGAAGGAAAAATTTCAAGGTTGAGATTTTGGGTCAATGTCAATGTTTGACCAGTCAAAGTTTAACCAATCAAAGTTTGACCAACAATTAGTCAATATAAATCATGAATAAAAATGTATATCATCTACACTATTCATCTCTCTCAATATCCCTTGAAGATAACATGTGGATAATTGATAGTGGAGTTTCTAGGAATATGACAAGAGACCAGGTTAGACTCTCCAATATGAACGAAAATAAGACATCTCACAAAGTAGAACTTGGAAACAATAACACCTATCAAGTGAAAGGAATTGGTCAAGCCTCCATCAAATTGGAATGAGGTAACAATGTTCATTTGAGTAATGCCTTATATGTACCTAGTTTAGAAAATAATCTTGTATCTATCTCTTGCTTAGAAGACAAAGGAAACATAAAAGATTTTGTAGATGTTGAAGTGCTAACTTCATCTAGAGACTCCATTAAAGAGAATGCTATAGTTATTGGAACTCATGAAGGCATATTAAATAGAATACTAGAATGAAATGATGAAGCACTTGTACATTATGAAGTCAATCCTAATGAACTTTGGAATAGAAGGTATGCTCATCTTAACTATCAAGCATTACCTTTCCTCAAGAAAATGGTTGTAGGAATACTAGAAATACAATCTATACATGAAGGAATTTACAAAGAATGTGTACTTCGTAAGAATTTTGAGAATCCATTCTCAAGTAGCGGTAATATATCTAAGGAAATCCTATATCTAATACATTCATATGTTTGCGGTCCGATGCTAGTCAAATATCTAGGAGGTTTTATTTATTATGTAACCTTCATAGAGGACTACTCAACAAAGACTTGGTTGTATCTCTTGAGGACAAAGGATGAAGTATTCAACAAGTTTCAGGAATTCAAGGAAAAAATAGAAAACCTCACAAACAAGAAAATCAAGACTTTGAGAATAGATGATGGAGGAGATTACACATCCAAGGAATTTACTTCCTTCCGTAAATCATAAAGGATTAGGAGGGAGCTAACCATTACTCAGAATCCTGAAAAAAATGGTGTAGCAGAAAGGAAGAGTATATCCATTGAAGAAACCATGAAGGAACTAATTAATGATCAAAGTCTATTGATGTACATATGGGTAGAAGCATCCACGACAACAACATATGTTCAGAACATAAGTCCCCACTGCATATTGAAGGATATCACTCCATAAGAATCCTTCTCATGAAAGAAACCTAGTGTAGAACACTTAATAATATTTGGTTTTCATGTTCACATTCATGTTCCCAAGGATAAAAAGAAGAAACTAGAACCCTCAGGAAGGAAGGGAATATTTGTTTGATATAGTGAATCCTTGAAAGCCTACAAAATATATATTCTAGAACACCATAAGATTGAATTTAACAGAGTCTTAAATTTCGATGAGAAGTTGGATTTCAAGAAATCTATATATAGATGACTCCATAGAAGAGGAATCTGAAGATACTAAAGAAGAAAGCACATGTCTTCCAAAAAGTCAGAATGAAGAACCAGAACAACTTGATCATCCAATGCAACCATGAAGACCTATTGAATCAATCAATGAACCCAAAACTAGAAAACATCTAGATTGACTTGAAGCAACTTTACAAGAAGTATAAAGACTCAAAGCTACAAGTGGCACTTTCAGATAAATCAAGAAGCCAAAAATATTCTCTAGCTATGCAGCATGTACGAAAAAACTTATAAATGAAGAACCCACGACATTTGAAGAAGTAGTTGAGAAGAAACAATGGAAAGAATCCATGATAGAAGAATACCAGTCCATCATGAAAAATGACACGTGGGAAATTGTGCGTAGACCCAAGGAAAAATAAGTGGTAACTTCAAAATGGGTCTATAAGATAAAAAATGCAGTAGATGGAAGCATATATAAATACAAGGAAAGGTTTGTTGCTAAAGGGTTCTCCCATAAGGAGGGAGAATATTATGATGAGATTTTTTCTCTTGTTGCCATATACACTTCTATTAGAGCCATTATGTCTCTTGTTCCTTCCATGGGATGAAGTTTACATCAGATGGATGTAAAGACAACTTTTCTCAATGGAGCAATCGAAGAAGAAGTATACATTGAACAACCTCAAGGTTTTGAGGTGTGTAATGACCCCTCTGTTACACCTAAGAAAAAGAGAAGCACAATAGGTAATTTATTTTTTAGCATAGGGAAAATTAGCGTCAACACATAATTCAACAACACATAATCAATGACATCTAATTAAAGGAATTACAAACATTCCATCGTCATAATAAAATAACGTTGCAACCGACGCATCAACATATTTAGTAACGACATAAAATCACAAATCATCATATTTGAATAACAACACATAATCAACAAGAATCATGAATGACGACACAAGATAAACTCATCACGAGCAACTAGAATCATCAATACTTTTAATCGCTCAACTCATCACATAACGATAGTCATCAGATAACACAAGGATAACATGAGATAACGTAACAATAACATGAATATAACATCAATAAGACATAAAGATACTACCCGCCCAACTTACCCTGCAACGTTAGGACCTCTAGGACGCATAAGAAACGCTCAAGCCGAGGATCCAATTGATTTTGACCATTTAAGGTCTCAAGGCTGGAAGTTGTTCTGAGGAACAAGGAGGTGTCTACATCCCACTAACAATCAATTCTGCATCAACTATATCAATCATTCAATCATAATCATAAATTAATCATGGTGCAAGGGTAATGATCATCTTTATCAATCATACATCAACATTTAAATCATGGCACACGTAATATAAATTTCTAACAATCATTCATCCACATTAAATATTCACTGAGCATGAGACTAAATAAACTCTATAACAATAACATGTCAAATTGATTAATGGCACAAGATAAAAGTAGTTACTAATCAGTCACATATCAACATAAATTCAAGACACAATATTATATAGAAAATTATTCATGACACAATAGTGATCAACATTAAATTCAAAGGTGCAAGAGAATAATTATGAAGCAATCACATGCCCACTTAAAATACTACGCACAAGTAAATTTTATTACTAAACTAATCATGCATCACCATTATTGCAATCCCCGCGAGTAATCAAAAGCGTAAACATTAAGTGTCAACATTAGTCCATAGAGCCACAGAATCTAACCACTTAACCAATAGCATAAATGCAATCATCTGTCACATTAAATTCGTTCGCGCCATAATTCCAATATCGAAAAAATCATTCATTACATCATATTTTCATGGCGCACAAGAATTCTAATGTCTAAAACCATCATTTATTACATTAAATTCCATTTGTGCAAGATGTCTAATATCTAAACAATCATACATTACATTATATTTTCAGTGAACACAAGAAGTATAATATGTAAAACAATCATTCATTACATTATATATTCATTGTGTGCAAAAATGTGTATCTACTCAATCAATCACTCATCTATTTAGTGGATGCAAGAATAAATTAGTAGCACATCTCGCCATACATCAACGTTATTCATGGCACACTATGGTCTAATTCTTAAGTGGTCACACCTCAACATTAATCGAGGCATGCAAGTAAATGTAATTTCTTAATTTATCACGCTTCAAAATTATATCAAGCACCAAGATAAATCTATACTTAGGTTCCTTGATTGTATTCATGAGGACCTAAGCCTTTTTAAATGACAAGTGAGACATATTAAAATATTGGGCCTATATATTATATATCAATTATTAATAAAACACTTAATAAAACATTTAATAAAACAAAAACATATAATAAACTATACATATCAGATATCAATTATGCCCATTAACAAAATATAAAAACATGGCATAAATAAGTTGAGTTTGCCAACTAAACAAAGGATATTTCCCACACACACACAAGATGCCTTAATTGCAAAATACATGAGTAAGAAAAAGGGAAACTAGTGAATGAATTTGCTAGTAATGTCCTGGCAAGTCGCGGAGGAAAAATCATTAAATACAATGAGTAAAAGGGTGGAAACCAAAGAAAAAGTGATAAGTGGAAATGTAAGTGGAAAATCACTGAGTAATAAGACCAATCGCTGAGAAAAAATAGGGATTGAAATCTCTAAGGTAAAAAGGGATCAATCATTGAGAAATAAGAATAAACTACTGAGTAATATAAGGAAAAATCGCAGAGATTGACGATGCATTTTTGTTGGGTGAATAAATCCTTCAAAAATGTAGAGCATGCATGGTAAAAACACATACTAATTTCCCCCACAAGTTGGGCATGATTTACACTTAAAAACATAGAGGTATTTATGGTAAAAACTCTTGCTAGTTTCCCCCATAGTCTAAGAATGTTTTACACCAAAAACAAAACGCAAAGATAAAGATGGTAAAAAATCTTTTTACTTTCCCCACAGTCTGAGCACATTTTACACCAAAAACGTAGAGGTAAGGAGGGTGAAATCTCATTCTAGTTTCCCCATAGTCAGAGCACGTTTTACACCAAACATGTATAGGTAAGTAGGGTAAAAACTCTTTCTAGTTTACCCCATAGTCTGAGCACATTTTACACCAAGAAAAGACAAAGATAAAGATGGTCAAAGTCTTGCTAGTTTTCCCATAGTCTGAGCACATTTTACACCAAAAACGCAGAGGTAAGGAGGGTGAAAAATATTGCTAGTTTCCCCCACAGTCTGAGAACATTTTACACCAAGAAAACACAGAGATAAATATTGTCAAAAAACTTTCTCTTTTCCCCATAGTTTGAGCATGTTTTACACCAAAAACGCAAAGGTAACGAGGGTAAAAAATCTGGCTAGTTTCCCCCACATTTCGAGCATGTTTTACACCAAGAAAATGCAGAGATAAATATGGTAAAAAATATTTCTAGTTTCCCCACAGTCTGAGCACGTTTTACACCAAAAATGCAGAGGTAAGGATAGTAAAAATCATTGTACAATTGTAAAGAAGGATACATAAAAAATACATTGAGTAAGGTGGGAAATCATAGAAGGAATTATAGTCAAAATGATGAGAAAATTGGATACCATTCAATCTGTAACAAGGGTTCAAAATAATTGATGAAAATTAGATACAATCACTGGGTAAAGGTAACAAAATTGTTGGGAAAATGTGCAACAAAAAACATAGATATTGTACACATTAAAAAAACTGAAAATGCCCCAAATATATTTATACAATTAACACTTAATGCATTGCATCTTTAATGAAAATACAATAAAACTTATTACATCACAACTCAAATGAAATACTGTGAATGGAGAAGGTAACCTTGATGACGATCCTTGGCGATGGGCATTCTCTTCCTTCATCCGCTTTCAAACCATGAAGACTTCACTGATACATCCCAATCAATGCTAGGGGTACCCTTCTTCCCCCTTAGCCCCCTGATCCGCAAAGAGGCCATGCAAAACAACAACCATAATACTCTAGATCCCAACTTGCCTCGCAAGGTAGAGCTACCACTCTCTTTCTCAAGCTATGTTTCCCAACTCTCACAGGTAAAACCAATTAGAATTTTTTCATCATAACCTTACTCATACCAGCCATCCCCCCTTACCTCCTCTCATCCATTTCTTTTATAGAATTTTTCTTAGTGACCATTTTCTATTTGGACATTTAATTTGTTTTTTTTTCTAATTTAATTAGGAATTATTCCCCCCATACAATTGTCAGCCCCATAAAAATCATGTACATGGAACAACAAAATGTTACATACACCCCCTATTGTTTTAAACTTCATCCCAAAGTTTCACAGTATATATATCCAGTAATAAATCATATGAAAAGATCTAAATGTTTAACTATCAAACAAAAATAGAAACTGTTGGCCCATATCATATGCGTCCTCCCAGGTAGTCGAGTGTGGACTATAATTTTCCCACTGGACATTGACCTGATTGACTATTCAACGCCATATATATTGAATGCGATGGTCTAGAATGCAGATTGACTCCGATGTGAGAACACCTTAGTCTGAAACCTACAAATAACTCATGTAAATCACATGTGTAGGATCACTAACATAATGTCTCAAAACAGATACATGAAAAACATCGTGCATACGCCTCAAAGAATCACCAACTTCATAACTACGGTCAACACGATGCACATCAACATAACTCTTCTGTCGATATTGTGCTTCTTTGATCCTTTGTCTTATCGTTTTCATTTTTTATTGCATTTATTGGATCTCTTATGGTCCTAACAAGACCCTATCCTCATGTCGATCCCATATCAAAGGCATTTGACATGGTCACTCATAAAGAAACTCAAAAGGAACCATATTTATGGTTCTTTGATAGTTGTTGTATGCAAACTCTACTAGTGGAAAAAACTCTTCCCAACATTTCTATTGGTCCATCGAGTACATACACAACATATCTTCTAAGATTTGGTTCATTATTTATGTCTTCCCATCGGTCTCTGGGTGATACGTGGTACTAAAGTTAACTTGGGTTCCCAATGCCTCTTGTAAACTAGTCCAAAATCGTCCTGTAAACACCAATCCTCAATCAGATATGATCCTCTTAGGAACACCATGCAATCTCACAATCTCAATGATAAAAAATATAGCTATGTATGGCACTTGATACATCGTATGCACAGGGATAAGACTTGCACTCTTTCTCAGAGTGTCTACTACCAGAAAATCAAATTGTGCCTCCTTGTCATCATCGACAATCCAACAATAAATTCCATCGATATGACCTCCCATTTCGATTTTGGAATAACGTGTGGTTGTATTAATCCTACCAGATGTTTATGTTCAATCTTTACTTGTTAACATTCTAGACATCTCGCCATGTAGTTAACTATTTTGACCTTCATTCCTTTCCAGAAGAATAAGGGTTTAAGGTCTTCCTTGATCTTCGTGACTCTTGGATGAGCCATGTACTCTACTCTATGAGATTCGTTTAATATCAAACTTCTCAACTAGTCCTTAGGCGCTGTGTAAATTTGATTATTATACCTCATTAATCCATCGTTTTCCATAGTAAATCCCTCAAATTTTGGTACCAACATGGTGTCTTGTCTGATATTTTCTTTAACCTCTTTATACCAGCCATAGTTGCGTTGTATAGTTATAATATTTTCATGAAGATTTGTCTTAAGAGGTATCATCAAACATATACATGTTATCCAAATCAACACCTCTGTCACTCAGTTTATTGTTCCTTTTATGTAGGTAATCTCAAAATCATACTCACTAAGAAGTTTTGACCAATGCCTTTGTTGCACGTTGAAGTCACTTTGCATAAAAATGTGCTGCAAACCACAATGGTCTATTTTCAGTTCAAATTTCCATCCAATAAGGTAGTGTCTCCACACTCTGAGGGAATACACAATGGCCAATAAATCCAAATTGTGTGTCACACAGTTCTCCTCATGATTTCTTAGTTTCCTAGAGATGTAAGTGATCACTCGACTGTCTTGCATCAAGACTCTGGATAAGCCTTCCTTGGATGCATCTGTGAATATGAAGAAGTCCTCATCCATATTAGGGACCCTTAGTATCGGTGCCAATGTCAATAGATTATTGAGCCTTTGAAATGCTTCTGTACATTTCTCGATCCATACAAACTTCTTGTTTTTCTTCTGCAATTCCATGATCATATTTCCTATCTTATAAAAACCTTCAACGAACCGTCGATAATATCCAGGTAATCCCATGAAGCTACATACTTATGGTACCTTCATTGGTGTAGTCCATTCCATAATAGCCTCTACCTTTTCTAGATTGATAGTGATTCCTTCATCGTAGATAACATGCCCCAAATAATGAATCCTCGATTGAGAAAAAGATCATTTCGATAGTTTCCCGTATAATTTGTTCTCTCATAAAAACTGTAGTACCGAGCATAAATGTTCTTAATGTTCTTCTGTCATCTGAGAATATATCAACATGTCATCAATGAATACTTGAACAAACTTGTCCAAGTATTTGTGGAACACCCCATTCATCAAGCTCATGAATACCCCTGGGGCGTTTGTCAGTCCAAATGGTAAAATGGTAAACTCATAATCCCCAAATCTCATCTTAAATGTAGTCTTAGGAATTTCTTCCTCCTTGATCCATAACTGGTGATATCCTGATCTCATGTTGATCTTCAAAAACATAGTGTTGCCTTTCATTTGGTCAAGCAAATCATCTGTTCTTGGCAATGTATACTAGTTCTTGATCGTTGCCTTATTCAATTGATGGTAGTCAATACAAAGTCTCCACGACCCATCCTTATTCTATATGAAAATAACAGGTGCACCCCAAGGTGGCACACTTGGACGTATAATTCCTAGGTCCAATAACTCCTTCAGTTTCATTTTAAACTCCTATAACTCAGGGGTCAACATCCGATAAGGTTTTCTTGCTATCGGTTCAGTTCCAGGTTTTAGGTCGATGGTAAATTCCATCTCTCTTTTGGGTGAAAAACCTGGTAACTCTTCTGGGAACACATCCGCAAACTCTCATACTACCAAAAGGTTTTCTAATCCTTCCTCCATGCCCTTGTCGTTCAACGCTAGGATTTCATATAACTTTCATCCTTTGTGCATACTCTTCTGTAGCTATAGGGAAGAGATGAACCTTAGGGAAACTCCTTGGTTTCTTTCAAAAAACAATCATCTCTATCCCTCATCATCGATCAACATAAATTGTTTCGTCTTACAGTTGAGTATTGCATCATGCGATTCCAACCAGTCCATACCAATCATTACATCATAAGATCCTAACATCATTATGTAAATGTTGGCCTTCATTACAAAATCTCCCAGGTTGAGGCTATAGTCCGTAACCTTTCCTCCAACCTTTTTCTAGGCTCTCGAAGCCATTTCCATGTAGCTAAACTCATCCTATTCAACTTCCTTTACCTTAATTCATTTTAGTGTTTCACCATAAATAAATATTTATGTAGCACTGGGATCTATCAAAATACTAAATCTCTGGTCAATGATGGTACCTGACATCTCGAGCATACTAGACTAGTGCTCGGTTTGGCGGTTATTCATCATTGCATGGATCTGATGATCCTTGCCCAAATCTCCTAATGTAGTGTGTCCGACTGACCCTACTTCTCTAGCCCTCTAAACTGGACAGTCATGCTAGTAATGTGTCTCTCCACATGTCCAACATCCGTTCTTCAGTCCAGTACTCTTGGTCCTCGAAGTACAAGTTGTTGGCCCACCAGCCTGAAACCCTGGTATGTTCTGTTGAACAAGTCTAAAATGTTGTTGCTATAGATGACATTGGTGCTGGTGTTGTGGTCCTCTGTAGGGAGTTTGTTGCTGAGGCATCATTCGCCATGGTGTCATGAACGTGGATCCTCTCGGAGTAGCTCGATACCCTAATGGATGTCTAGATGGTATCTGATGCTATTGCGCACCAGATGTCACCTCTCCTGTTGGTCTCACAATCACAAGAGTTCTGATGTGATCCCCGTTTATCAGCTCTTGCTCATATATGAGGGCCTTTTGTAATGCATCATGAAATGTCTAAGGAATTATTATCCTCGCTTTTGCAAGGATCTTGACGTTAAGGATTAATAAAAACTTGTTGACCTTGAGCTTCGCGATGTTCAGATGTGGAGCACACCTAAGAAACTCCATGAATCGGGCCTCATACTCAGGCACTATATGACCGCATTGTCATAAGGTGTTTAACTCATTGAGTTGGTGCTCAATTAATTCCTCAAACAAATACTTATCCTGGAACCACTCCTCGAACAATTACCATGACACATCTTCGACGACCATTTTCAGTTATGGTAGGAGCATCTTCCATCATAAAAGAGTGCTCCCCTTTAGCTGAAAGGCCACCATGCATACTTTCATGTTGGAGTTGCATTCACGAAGTCTGAAGCACATCGCCATGTTCTCGAACAATGCCTTGGTGGTTGCGCCATTCGTGGCACCAAAGTACTCAGGAAACGTAACCTTCTTGAGTTCTTTGTAACCGTTACCAGTACCAGATCGGGTGCATTATGGACCCTCCGAGGGTACATGTGCCTTGCCCTCATCTCTATCCAGATGGTTAATCAAGGCCTCTGACATCCTATGAAAGGACCTCATCAACCCAACCACATCCCCCACAACAATATTCTCATGTCCAATGACTTTTTCTTCTCCTTGGGGGTTAGACCTCTTTGGCATGGATTCTACTAGAGGTGCCACGCCTCCTCCCCTAGCACTGTGTCATCTTCCTCTGCGGTGTCCTCTAACCATGATTACCTATAGGGACACAATTCAATTTAATTAGTGATAAATTATTAATCAAGTGTTTATATAGTGGAAGGAAAAATCATCCCAAGTCGCAGGGTTGAACTCACTCTAATACCATATGTAATGACCCCTCCGTTACACCTAAGAAAAAGTGAAGCACAATAGGTAATATTTTTCTTTTAGCATAGGGAAAATTAGCATCAAAACATAATTCAACAACGCATAATCAATGACATCAAATTAAAGGAATTACAAGTGTCTCATTTTCATAATCAAATAACGTCGCAACGGACGCATCAACATATTTAGTAATGACATAAAATCACACATATTTATATTTGAATAAAGACACATGATAAACAAGCATCATGAATGGCAAAGTAAGATCAACTCATCATGATCAACTAGAATCATCAATACTTTTAATTGCTCAACTCATCACATAAAGATAGTCATCATATAACACAAGGATAACATGAGATAATGTAATGATAACATTAATATAACATCAAGAAGACATAAAGATACTACGCGCCCAACCTACCTTTCAAGGTTAGGACCTCTAGGACACATAAGCAATGGTAAAGCCCAAGATCCAATTGATTTTGACGATTTAAGGTCTTCGAGCTGGCGACTGTTCTGAGGAACAAGGAGTTGTTTACATCCCACTAACAATCAAGTATACATCAACTAGATAAATAATTCAATGTTAATCATCAATTAATCATGGCACAAGGCTAATCATCATCTTTATCAATCATTCATCAACATTTAAATCATGGCACATGTAATATCAATTTCTAACGATCATTCATCAACAGTAAATATTCATTGCATGCAAGAGTAAACAAACTCTAGCACAATCACATGTCAAATTAATTAATGGTGCAAAAGAAAACTAGTTACTAATTAGTCACATATCGACATAAATTCAAGATGCAAGATTAAATAGAAATGTATTCATGACGCACGAGTGTTCAACATTAAATTCAAAGGTGCAAGAGAAAACTAGTTACTAATCAGTCACATATCAACATAAATTCAAGATGCAATATTAAATAGAAATGAATTCATTATGCAAAAGTGTTCAACATTAAATTCAAAGGTGCGAGAGAATAATTACGAAGCAATCACATGCCCACTTAAATTAGGGTGCGCAAGTAAATTTTATTACTAAACTAATAATGAATTACCATTATTGCAATGCACGTGAGTAATCAAAACCGTAAACATTATGTGTTAGCATTAGTCCATAGAGCCACGAAATCTAGCCACTTAACCAATATCATAAATGCAATCATTTGTCACATTAAATTCATTCATGAAAGAAGTCTAATATCAAAACAATTATTCATTACACCATATTTTCATGGCATGCAAGAAGTATAATATCTAAAACCATCATTTATTACATTAAATTTCATTTTCACAAGAAGTCTAATAGCTAAACAATCATACATTACATTATATTTTCAGTGAGCGCAAGAAGTCTAATATCTACAACAATCATTCACTACATTATATTTTCATTGCGCGTAACAAAGTTTTTCTACACAATCAATCACTCATCAATTTAGTGGATGGAAGAATAAATTAGTAACACATCTCACCATACATCAACGTTATTCATGGTGCTAATTATTAAGTGGTAACACCTCAACATTAATCAAGGCAAGCAAGTAAATGTAATTTCTTAATTTATCCCACTTCAGCGTTATATCAAGAAGAAAGATAAATGTATACTTAGGTTCCTTGATTTTATTAATGAGGACCTCAACCTTTTTAAATGAGAGGTGAGACATATTAAAATATTGGGCCTATATATTAGATATCAATTATTAATAAAACACTTAATTAAAAATTTAATAAAACAAAAACATATAATAAACTATACAGATTAGATATCAATTACGCCCATTAACAAAAGCTAAAAAAAATGGCATAAATAAGTTGTGTTTGCCAGCTAAACAAAGGAGGGTTCCCATACACACACAGGGTTCCTTAATTGCAAAATAGCTGAGTAAGAAAAAGGGAAACCAATGAATAAATCCGCAAGAAATCTCCTAGCAATTCGCAAAGGAAAACTCATTAAATACGATGAGTAAAATGGTGGCAACCGTAGAAAAAGGGACAAGTGAAAATGTTGTGTGTTAAGTGGAAAATCACTGAGTAATAAGACTAATTGCTGAGAAAAAATAGGATTGAAATTGCTGAGGTAAAAAGCAATCAATTGTTGGGCCAGAAGAATAAATCATTGATTAATATAAGGAAAACACAGAGATTGAAGATGTATTGTTGTTGGCTCAATAAATACTTCAAAAATGCAGAGCATGCATGGTAAAAAAACATTCTAGTTTCCCCACAAGTTGAGATCTACTTACACTTAAAAACGCATAGGTATTGATGGTAAAAACTCTTTCTAGTTTCCCCCATACTCTGATCAAATTTTACACCAAAACAAATGTAGATATAAAGATCGTAAAAACTCTTGCTAGTTTCCCCACAGTCTGAGCACATTTTACACCAAAAACATAGAGGTAAGGAGGGTGAAAACTCTTGCTAGTTTCCCCACAGTATGAGAACATTTTACACCAAACATGCATGGGTAAGGAGGGTAAAATATATTTTTACTTTCCCCCATAGTCTGGGAACGTTTTACACCAAGAAAATGAAGAGATAAAGATG
The DNA here is from genome assembly GCA_032191745.1 of Picea mariana. Lineage (NCBI taxonomy): Eukaryota > Viridiplantae > Streptophyta > Pinopsida > Pinales > Pinaceae > Picea > Picea mariana. The sequence goes on along the minus strand of JASDQU010508639.1, from coordinate 32,675 downwards.
GTCATACTCTTCCTAGTTTCCCCACAGTCTGAGCATGTTTTAGACCAAAAATGTAGAGGTAAGGAGGGTAAAACATCTTTCTAGTTTCCCTCACAGTTTGAGCACATTTTACACCAAGAAAACACGGAGATAACGATGGTCAAAAATCTTGCTAGTTTCTCCACAGTCTGATAACGTTTTACACCAAAAACTTAGAGGTAAGGAGGGAAAAACCTCTTGCTAGTTTCCCCCACAATCTGAGCACATTTTACACCAAGAAAAAACAAAGATAAATATGGTCAAAACTCTTTCTAGTTTCCCCATAGTATGAGCATGTCTTACACCAAAAAAGCAGAGGTAAGGAGGGTAAAAATCATTGTACAATTGCAGAGAAGGATACATAAAAAATACGTTGAGTAAGGTATGCAATCACAGAAGGAAGTACAATCAAAACAATGAGTAAATTGGAGACCATTCAATGTGTAACAAGGGTCCAAAATGTGCAACAGAAAACATATAGATTGTACACAATAAAAACACTAAAAATACCCCAAATATATTTATACAATAAACACATAGTGCATTTCATATTTAATGAAAATACAATAAACACTTAGTAAATTGCAACTCAAATGAAATACGATGACCGACAGAGATAAGATTGATGCCAATCTTTGACGACAAGCATTCCCTTCCTTCATCTACTTGCTAACCATGAAGACTTCACCGATACCTACCAGTCAATGCTAGGGGTACTATTCTTTCCCTTGTCCCCCCCGAGCCACAAAGGGGCCACGCACAACCACAACTAGAATACTCTAGCTCCCAGCTTGCCTCGCAAGGTAGAGATACCACTCTCTTTCTCAATTTGGGTATCCCAACTCTC
>JASDQU010508639.1:10013-24414 GCA_032191745.1 Picea mariana | reverse complement strand
AGGATAAAATTCAGGTTTACTGAAGTGTGCAAACAACCCTGATTTTCTGCCATTGAAAAAGGTACCAAAACTGATTGAAACCCTTCTTCCTTCCCTTGTCTATAAAAAATAGTCATTAGATCTGACTTGATAATTCAAACACTATCTATTTGAAAAGGTTTCAAACCAGTCAGACTCAAAAAACTCTGATCTGGGCAAAAAATCGATCATTCTTGCAGTTACAGGCTTTCGGTGGTTAACTCAGGTAAAAATTAGGCTCTTTAACCACCGAAAGATCTGCTTTCGGTGGTTAATGAGCACTTTTTAGGCTCACCTAAACCACCGAAAGTCAAACTTTGTTGAAACTTCAAAAATACAAAATTTTGATTACCTCTTTGATTTGCTGCTTGTTGTTCAAGGTTTTTTGGACGATGAAGCCCTTGTTCGGGCAGCTTTGCGAACTTCAACTGGCTGTGTGGAAGGCTCTGGTGTGTCTACCATGGTTGTAGCTAAGTTAGCTAGAGTCTCCAAACTGGTTTTCTCCTATGCTGGTGATTGTGACTCTTTTAATTTCAACCTCAGAATTCTAAGCTCCCTGTACAGCTTTATGTTCTCACTGATCAATACCCTGTTCCTGTCTTTGATCTTGTCATGCTTCTCTCCGAGGCTTTGTTTTTTTTTGAAAATATATGCATTTGTTTCAGTCAATTCTGTATTATCTTTTTTAATAACCCTTATTAAAACTTCCATTTCGTAGGTTTGTTGCAGCAGTTTCCTCACTTTCTGAGTCCTGGAAGGTTTGGGTTTTCTCGAAGAAGCTCCTACTGATGATTGATTTTGTTCCTCTGGAGGAGTAGGAGTAGGTAAGTTTGGGTATTCATCAACAACTATATCAGTTTGTTGTTCTCCTTGTGCCTCATTATGCTCTGGTTCATGTTCAGAATCTAAATATGGGAGGTTTAAAGGATTATCCTCCATGGCCAAACCTTCAGCCTTCTCTCCTTCCTCAAACTGTAATTTTCTCTTTGTTTTCTTCTTCTTGGCCGAGGAAGATTCTGCTTGATGTTTCAAGGGTGAAATAACCCTTTGTTTCCTTTGACTACTCTTGGGAGTAATAGCCTTCCTTGTGGCAGTCTTCTTTCCCTTGTCCTCTGGTGGTTTGTCAGTCTGGAATTCATTCCAGAAGAGAAAGTAATTCCATGCAACCTGCTTCTTCTTTAGAAACTCCTTGATAAGAAGAGTAATGATTCCTTGATGGGATAGTTTGCTTGCCACTTTAGTGGGCTTAACTTTTACCTGCCTGGCCATTTTGGTGAGAATCTTATGGAAGTAAAAAGGTAGATTAATTGGATCTCTGCCTATAAAATGGTTTAAAAGCTTAAAGTGATAGAACATCACTCTATTGTACTGCCCTTCACATGTAATGTAGACAAAGATTGCTTTCAACAGTGATTGCCACTTTGGTTCTAAGAAATACATTGGAATGTCCTTTTTCCATATAAGATCTTTGTGAATAGGCAACAGATATGACCTAAACCCAATATTTGAAGGAACCGTTGATTTAAACAAACAATCCCTTGACATGGGTAGACCTATATACTCAACAATGGCAGCTTCATCAATGATAAACTCCTCCTTTCCTATTTTAGAAGATATCCCATCGTAAGAAATGGAAAAAGACTCAGCCACTTGTTGATGAAAATTGGTTAATTTTTCACAATATGAAAATACCCCAACCTGTTTGAAGAATTCTACCACCTCAAAGTGAGCTTCTAGGTACCAAACCCCATCAAGTTCAGCCCTTAGGGCTGGTCCATATTTTGACATTATGACAACGCTGACGTGTCCCTCAATTTAAAAGATGTGCATGTAAATAGGGACAGAACTCGAAATTTTACGAACAGGTCAAGGTATGGTATGGCTCGATGAATAGAAGATGTGACTCATCAAACATAGGGTATATTTTGACAACATAATCAATGACAGAGGATTTAACTTAGAGCTAAATCAGGAACCAAGTGTATAATTTAGAGTAATAATAATGACCATAGGTATGACTCAGCATCATGATTTAACCAAAACTTGATTCAAACAACCAGTAAACTAAATTTAAGCCGAGACTTATTTCCAGGTAAGAGACAATATAGAATCGCATATGACCGAATTGAAACTACCTGATGACTAGGTTGAATGATTCGGTTTGACACCTGGACGATTGATTGATCGCTGAACTCGAGACTTTAATCACCAGCTTGCCATAGTGAACGGGATTTAGAACTCTACTAATGTGCCTGGTTGAGAGGATCATGGGATTTTTATATAGATAACAGCTCTCGGACTCAAAATGAAATTAAATGGAATTTAAACAGAGCTGAAAATAAATCATCATGATCTTGTAATCCCGTGGCTGGCAGTATCGAAAATCCACGTGATGTATCCTTTCTGATATGCGAAATCTCATATGAGTTTTTGTGACTCGCCGAAAACTAATGACAATCTGACAGATGAATGCTTGGAGGACGTTTCAGCATCTATTCATCTATAATTCTGCAATAATGACATGAAAACTTGCCATTTGACATGACTTTCGGAGGCTAGGAATCATAATCATGCTTGCTTGACATCTGGCTTGTGCGAAAGCACGAGTTTTTCCTTTGCGCATAGAAATATTTTCGGTGGTTAACGGGCCTTTTATTTTTTCTTCTTAACCATCGAAAACCACGAATTTCAGTGGTTAAGAGCCATTTTTTAACCCCTTTTAACCACCAAAAACCTGAGATTTGAAATTTTGAATGCCAAGACCAAAGATGATACTTCTTCAAAGTTTACATCCAAAAAGCAGACCATATAACATACCTCAAAAATTTAGAAATGAATATTTCGGACCTCTTCCTATCACCTAAAATTTGAAAAAAAATGACAGTGCTATTTTAGGAGATAACATCTAGATCCTACTCGAGGATGGAATCCTCCCAATGAGGTTCCAAGAACAATTAGTTCTAGTCGCCTTATCGGTTGGGCTATGGGGTCATGTGGCCTGTGAAATTGGTAGCCTGCTCTGCTTATTCAACCAAAATCTAAAAACAATATTTGCACAGCTTTGAAATTGCAGTTCTATTGGGCATGGAGTCATCTGACTGCCTTTGGCATGGGCATGGAGTCATCTAACATATGCAACTGTTTTTCAGCAAACCTGTAGCCTGAAAAATTGTAACCTTCCTGTAGACTACCTGTTTATTCAACAACCAATAACTGAAAGAATCTACTTGCTTAGATGAAGAGCTTATTGTCCTATATACTCCTACTCTAACTGCTACAAATACATGTTTCAGGTATATACAAATTTCCAAAAAATTAATTCAAGAAGCAAATTGCTTGACCCATCGTTATGTATACAACAAGGAACATGGAAGGAGAACAAAAGATACCACAAGAGAACTGCAACCAGCTCATGTTCATTGCTGCAAACCATGATGCCAAACTCTATAATATATGACATCACTGAAAACCGTGAGTCCATCCATATATCAATTGGATCATGAAATTTATGTATGAGAATACCTTACTATTTAAAGTTGAAAAGATTATTTCTTATATTAGTTCCATGATGTTCTTGATCTAATATAGGACTATTTCCATATGCAATCTGCTCTTTATCATCTAGAATATCAAAAGACATAACCTTTGAATCTTTCATAAAAGTATCATATTCAACCACAGATTTTTCAACACAATCATATTGTCCATTAATTTGATGAAATAAATCAAATTGATGACAAAATTCTGGAGAAAGGACATCAGCTGTGAAAAATGAATGGTTGACTTCAACTTGATGTTGTTCTTCGATAGGAAAAGAACAAGGCTCTTCAAGATCAGATCCATAGGTATCATATATAGGCTGGTTGCTGCTCAAATCAACATCATTTGATATAGAAATCTGATCTCCTTCATCTACATACTTATCAAAAATAGGTGAACAAAAAACCTCTGTATCTGGTAAAGAAAGACAAGCAATCCTCAAATCCTTCTCATCAGTCACAGGCGGAAAAATGTCATAAGAAACCTCTTCAAAAATTTGAGAACAATCCTCTTTTATAACTGATTCTTCATAAAAATTAAAGGCAGCATGTGCAACAGAGATAAGATCTAATGCATATACAGATATATAATTCTCATTATAACCATTTGTATCATGAAGATCTTTCTTAACAACATAACTTTCATCTCTGCAAATAGAAGAATCAACTACTTCCTGCTGAAAATGCTTTTCAAATTCATCACAACATTCTTTAAAGAGACTTTCAGCTGAAAATTCATCTTCTTCTTCCCCTGCCCTATAATCCTTTTCATTTTTGTTTAAAGTAGTAAGTACACAAGAAGAACAATCCCGAGAATCTTTGGTCACACAATCATCAATATTCACATCAACTCTATCTTGAGGATCTTCCTCTTGAACAACAATAATAGAAAGAATTTCATGTTCACAATTAGAAGAATAAACATTTTGAATATGTGAATGAAATTCTTCACAACAACCCTCAAGAAGAATTTCCCAAGCAAAATACCTTTCAGATCGATGATGGAATACTCTATGAAACTCTTTTAAAGAAGATATGTTAGAAGGAGGTAAAGATCGATACCATTCACGAGAATCTCCTTCTAATGAGAAGACAAAAATCTTCATGAGCACATCCTCGTGATATATATCTAGCTGAATCATGCATTGATGAAATCTGATGAGATGATCTGAAGGATTATCTTCTTTCTTTTCTGCAAATCTTGGAAGGTGATCTCCCCAAATATCTATAGAAGGAACCAGACGTGGGAAACCAAGAACTGTTGAGAAGTCAAGAGGTGCAAACATCTGAGCCAAAAGAGATGCAAACGCTTTTGACATTTGATTATTGTGGAGTCGCCACTGAATCTGTCCTTCATGGAGTCACCAGATAGATAAATACAACCAAATGATGTCCAAGCTTTGTCTATCATCAAAGCTGGATCTTGTCATCTCCCAATGAAGCTGAGCTTCGATCTCCTCTCCCCGGCAATGGCGCCAATTTGTTATCACTCCAGGAAACTCTCCTAGGCTGTAAGTCAGAGATGCCTCGTAACTTAATCTTTTGGTAACTGTTTTCTCAATAATAAGTGTGGGTTTGGATCAAGTCAAAGGAGTGAATCATTTCTCACTCAAAACATGCATGAACACATTTAGATGGACAAGGCTTTCAACCACAAATGTTTAGAGAGTTTGCAAATAAAGGGATGTATGGAGAGATAACTATTATATCAGCAGAATCACATACAAAGCATATATGAATGGCCAATTACAATAATCACACGAATACTTGCAAAGTTTAACTTATGAATGCAATGATAAGATGACAGTTATTGGGCATAAACAAGCATAACAACATGAATATAATATCCAGGTGCAAGTACAGAATAGATGAGAAGATGAAATCTGAACAAGTTATGGAAAAAGAAGCTTGTATTACTTAATATGAAAATGAGAAGTTTGAGTACATAATATGAAAAAGTCTCCAAATTTGAACCCTATATTTCCTATTCTACCTTTAGCTTTATAGCTTTACAATGCAGTTCTCAAATCCTAAAACAATGGATCTGATAGTCTAAAAACAGAAAGTATACTATATTTACAAAAAACTAGGAAGAGATCCTCAAGATGAGGTCAGTTGGTATCTGATGATCTTTAAGAATAGTAAAGTGCTGATGAAGTGCAGTCTAGCCTCCCAAGGCTGTTTGATTTAGTTTTCCAAGGATAAAATTTGGGTTTACTGAAGTGTGCAAACAACCCTGATTTTCTGCCATTGAAAAATGTACCAAAACTGATTGAAACCCTTATTCCTTCCCTTTTCTATCAAAAATAGTCATTAGATCTGACTTGATAATTCAAACACTATCTATTTGAAAAGGTTTCAAACCATTCGGACTCAAAAAACTCTAATCTGGGCAAAAATTCGGTCATTCTGGCAGTTACAGGCTTTCGGTGGTTAACTCAGGTAAAAATTGGGCTCTTTAACCACCGAAAGATCTGCTTTCGATGGTTAACTCGGGCAAAAATTAGGCTCTTTAACCACCGAAAGATCTGCTTTCGGTGGTTAATGAGCGCTTTTCAGGCTCGCCTAAACCACCGAAAGTCAAACTTTGTTGAAACTTGAAAAATGCAAAATTTTGATTACCTCTTTGATTTGTTGCTTGATGTTCAAGGTTTTTTGGACGATGCAGCCCTTGTTCGTGGAGATTTGCGAAATTCAACTGGTTGTGTGGAAGGCTCTGGTGTGTCCACCATAGTTGTAGCTAAGTTAGCTAGAGTCTCAAAACTAGTTTTCTCCTATGATGGTGATTGAGACTCTTTTAATTTCAACCTCATAATTCTAAGCTCTCTGTACAGCTTCATGTTCTCCTTGATCAATACCTTGTTCCTGTCTTTGATCTTGTCATTCTTCTCTCTGAGGGTTTGGTTTATTTTGAAAAGCTATGCATTTCTTTCAGTCAAGTTTGTATTATCTTTCTTAATAACCCTTATTAAAACTTCCATTTTGTAGGTTTGTTGTAGCAGTTTCCTCACTTTCTGAGTTCTGGAAGCTTTTGGTTTTCTCGAAGAAGCTCCTACTGATGATTAATTTTGTTCCTCTGGAGGAGTAGGAGTAGGTAAGTTTGGGTATTCATCAGCAACTGTATCAGTTTTTTGTTCTCCTTGTGCCTCATTATGCTCTGGTTCATGTTCAGAATCTGAATATGGGAGGTTTAAAGGATTATCCTCCATGTCCAAACCTTCAACCTTCTCTCCTTCCTCAAACTATAATTTTCTCTTTGTTTTATTCTTCTTTGCCAAGGAAGATTTTGCTTGTTGTTTCAAGGGTGAAATAGCCCTTCGTTTCCTTTGACTACTCTTGGGAGTAATAGCCTTCCTTGTGGTAGTCTTCTTGCCCTTGTCCTCTGGTTGTTTGTCAGTCTGGAATTCATTCTAGAAGAGAAAGTAATTCCATGCAACCTGCTTCTTCTTCAGAGACTCCTTGATAAGAAGAGTAATGAGTCCTTGATGGGACAGTCTTCTTGCCGCTTTAGTGGGCTTAACTTTTACCTACCTGGCCATTTTGGTGAGAGTCTTATGGAAGTAAAAAGGTAGATTAATTCGATCTCTGCCTGTAAAATGGTTTAAAAGCTTAAAGTGATAGAACGTCACTCTATTATACCTCCCTTCACATGTAATGTAGACAAATATTTCTTTCAATAGTGATTTCCACTTTGGTTCTAAGAAAGACATTGAAATATCCTTTTTCCAGATAAGATCTTTGTGAATAGGCAATAGATATGACCTAAACTGAATATTTGAAGGAATAGTTGATTTAAACCAACAATCCCCTGACCTGGGTAGACCTGTATACTCAGCAATGGCAGCTTCATCAATGATAAACTCCTCCTTTCCTATTTTAGCAGACCTCCCATCGTAAGAAATGGCAAAAGACTCGGCTACTTATTGATGAAAATTGGTTAATTTTTCACAATATGAAAATACCCCAACCTGTTTGAAAAAATTTTCCACCTCTGGGTGAGCTTCTAGGTACCAAACCCCATCAAGTTCAGCCCTTAGGTCTGGTCCAGATTTTGACATTATGACAAGGTTGACGTGTCCCTCAATTTAAAAGATGTGCATGTAAATAGGGACAGAACTCGAAATTTGACGAACAGGTCAAGGTATGGTATGGCTTGATGAATAGAAGGTGTGACTCATCAAACATAAGGTATATTTCGACAACATAATCGATGACAAAGGATTTAACTCAGAGCTAAATTAGGAACTAGGTGTATAATTCAGAGTAAGAATAATGACCATAGGCATGAATCAGCATCATGATTTAACCAAAACTTGATTTAAACAACCAGTAAACTAAATTTAAGCCGAGACTTATTTCCAGGTAAGAGACAATATATAATCGCATACGACCGAATTGAAACTACCTAATGACTGGGTTGAATGATTCGGTTTGACACCTAGATGATTGATCAATCACTGAAATCGAGACTTTAATCACCAGCTTGCCATAGTGAACGAGATTTTGAACTCTACTAATGTGCCTAGTTGAGAGGATCACGAGATTGTGATATAGATAACAGCTCTCAGACTCAAAATGAAATTAAATGGAATTTAAACAGAGCTGAAAATAAATCATCATGATCTTGTAATCCCGTGGCTGGAAGTCTCGAAAATCCACGTGATGTATCCTTTCTGATATGTGAAATCTCATATGAGTTTCTGTGCCTTGCCAAAAACTAGTGGCAATCTGACAGATGAACGCTTGGAGGATGTTTCAGCATCTATTCATCTACAATTCTGTAATAATGACATGAAAACTCGCCATTTGACATGACTTTCAGTGGCTAGGAATCATAATCACGCTCGCTTGACATCTGTCTCATGCGAAAGCACGAGTTTTTCCTTTGCGCATAGAAATGTTTTTTCAGTGGTTAACGGGCCTTTTATTTCCGCTTCTTAACCACCGAAAACCACGACTTTCAGTGGTTAGGAGCCATTTTTTAACCCCTTTTAACCACCGAAAACCTGAGATTTTAAATTTTGAATGCCAAGACCAAAGATGATACTTCTTCAAAGTTTACATCCAAAAAGCATACCATATAACATACCTCAAAAATTTAGAAATGAATTTTTCGGACCTCTTCCTATCACCTAAAATTTGAAAAAAAATGACAGTGCTATTTTATGAGATAACAATATCGACGAACATTTTGCCTATCTCATTGGTCGGTGTTAATGGCTAGTTGACTATTTGATCTATATATGCATGACTTTAAGAGACTCTGCGACACAATTGCTATAGTTGCGACACTGTTCTTGGCTTTTGTTTGAGCTGTTTATTTTTTTCGTCACCCATCGGTTGAACAAATCCAATTCTCGATCTACAGAGCTCTGATTTTGAAGTTGCAAGGTTAGTATGTTATTTTTTATTGATGTACTCATTTAACTTGTAAATTTTTGTTCAAATGTCCATATTTCATTTAGCTTGTTTTTTCCTTGATAATATATTATAATATGTGTAGTACCATATTTCATGTCTTTCGCTTTTGGATCTAGTTAGTATATTCTATGGAAAAGGGTATGTGGATTCCATAATATTATAGGTTTATGGAATCCACATACGCTTTTCCCTTCAATTGTAGCTATAATCTCTCTCTCTTTTCATTGATAAAGATATGGAATTGCTCTTGAAACTCAACCCTGATCGGTGAACCCCGAGGCTAAACGTTGTGGTTGACATGATTGGGTGTGTACATCTAGACGGTGGAGAAAGTGTAGTCATCAAATCATTAGGACATGAAACAAAGTCAAAAAATCCAATGTGTATTCTTACATTTACTACACATAGAATTTCGGTAACATCAATCATTATTTGTACTTTTCATTAATATGTGACTATTTGTGGATTTTTTAAAAAACAAGTAATTTATTTTTTTTAGTTTTGTGGTTAATTGTCACCTCCAACTAGGGGAAATTAGTCACTTCAGAGTTTTTGACCAATCAAAAAATAGAGTTTTGAATATTTAAAAATAAAAAAAATATTTTTATTTATATATAAAATTCTCATTAATAAATATTTATTGAAAAACATTATAAAACATTGCTAAATTTTTTGTAAATTTACAAAAGTCAAAATGATTTTTACTTACAATCGATTGTTATATTCCTTGCTTTAGCAGGGACTAATTAGATACATAAACACTAACCCTAGACTTATGTTAGGTATATATGTCATTATTATATAAAGAAAACATTTGTACACATATGACCTTATTATAAAGATGTTATCTATATCATCATGATGTTGATCCTCTACACATATGATCACCTTATTATAAAGATGTTATCTATGTCGTCATGATGTTGATCCCCTACACATATGATCACCTTATTATAAAGATGTAGGTCACTGTAAATAAACATTTCATAATCGAAAGGAGTAGCTAAAGTATTAAAAAATGACAACTTAATGTTTGGTATGGTGTAGGTAAGACAATTACTTGTCAGGACAAGGATTTGTCACAATGAACAAAAATGACGGGAAGCTTTCTCGATTAAGAGTGACATTAGAGGTGAGGGGCAATGGGAAATGTTATTTCCCTTTCTATGATTGCTTGAAAAATAGAATACTTTTAATAACAACATCCCAAATACATTGTAGGGAGAAGGGGCACGACGAAGGGGGTTATGAATATCGTCCCTTGGTAAGAGGATTCAATATTTAATGTATTCTCTGTAATAATCAGTATGTCATGAGTTTTAGTAATATTTCTTATCGGGATTTTTATATTTTCTATACACACTAACTTTTCTATGTTGTTTTTAAATATATAGATGATGCCCCCAAAGTGTCGACCTCCAGAGAGTTATTTTCCAAGCACTAGCAGAAATACTACTTTATAGGGAGATGAACTTCAAGATCAGAATATTTAAGCTGTTGATCAAGTTATTAATGATGATATGGATGGAGATAATGTTAGCGATTCAAATCAGGAAGATGAGATACATAGATTGATCCAAGACACATTTTATTCAATGGATGAGGACAACCAGGATGATAGTCATGATGTTGATCCTCTACTCGAGAAGTCACCTCAACCTCTTTATGAAGGCTCAACTACAAATCTTTTATCTGCTATATTGTTGTTGGTGAACCTGAAGGTTTTGAATGGTTTAACAAACACATGTCTCACACAGATACTAAGGTATTTAATTTGTTAATTATTTATGCGTGCATGTTCACAAATACTTAAAAGGTTCAATATTTTCCTATATTGCTATTGTTTTCTAATTTGTAAATTAGTATATTGGATGATATGTTGATGATTAATATTGTTTACATTGAATTATTGTTTATAATTTTGTAGATTGTTAGGTGATGTTCTATTACCGACGTAAAATATTTTTCCATGCACATATCGAGAAATATTCATGATTATGAAAGAAATTGGAATGGACTATCAGGCTATTGATGCATGTCCTAATGATCATATCTTATATTGTGGACAATATGCATTAGAAAATGAATGCCCTCAATGTCAAATAAGTAGATATCGAACCGATAAAGTGTCAAGGAAGGTGCCTCGCAAAGTTCTTCATTATATTCCTATAATTCCACATTTCCAGTGGTTGTTTAGGTGCCAAAGTATAGCACAGTTTATGGATTTCCATGCAAAGAACATAAGTTGAGACAATGTTTTTTGAATGTCTGCAGATGGTTCTGCATTGAACTACATCGAAGAAAAGTGGCCAATTTTCAAAGAAGGACCTTGTAATGTTAGATTTTCGTTGGTAGTTGATGGTGTCAATCGATTTGGAGAGCTTCGTTCTACGTACTCAATGTGGCTTTTTTTTTTTATAAACAATAACCTTCCTCCTTTGATGTCGATCAAGAGAGAGCATGAAATGTTGAAAATGATTGTTCCAGGTATTTAATTATCTTTTATTTGCTTTAAAGTATCACAAAATATTTCATTTCTTTGTTTCGTGCATGGTAATTATTTCTTTTATATATCACGACATCTAGATAAGTATAATTAATCATGCAGGATGTTGAACCAATTAGGTAGGTACCAGGTTAAAGATATCAAATTATATATTGAGCCTCTCATTGATGATTTGTTGAAGTTATGGGTTCGCGTCACTATGTATGACATCTCTAGACTAATAGGGCAAAAACGATTTCAATTCCATGGAATGTTGTCATGGACAATTCATGATGCTCCCGGGTTAACACATTTTTGTGGTATATTGTTACGTTATTTTTTGATTTAATATTATATATATTTATTGAAAAAATCATGCACTATTTTAAATTGTAACTCTAATTTGACGCTACATTTATGCATATATCTTGTAGGTCTTCAAACAAAGGGTAAATTTGCATGCACAGTTTGTGGTCTGAGGATAAAATATCGTGGTTCAAGGAGTTTAGAAAAGGAAGTTTTTGATGAGTATAGGAAATTTCTTCCTAAGAACCATAGTTATCGAACTAGAGAGAAAGCAAAGTTCAATGGTAAAGAAGAAAATGGAAAAAAACCATGAGAAATGACAGCTCACCTATGGAAGTTGGAATATATTAGAAATCATCAAGGTACACAAATTATTTATGTATGACCTATTATATATATCTTTGGTTAATTTCATTAGTATTAATTTCATTTTGTCCCATTAATTAGTGTTAATTTCAATTTGTTGATGTTTCATGAATGTCGTTAAGGCACGAATGGGCTTCCACAAGGAATGAAAAGTTACCCGATGCAATTCATTATATTGCCATACTACGCGCACCTACAAATAGTTCATTTGTTTGATACAATGCATATCGGGAAGAACATAATAGAATTGTTATGGCGAATATTAGATGGAAGGACCGACAAAGAGAGAATTGGAAAGATTTGTTGTGACATTCAGGAAGATAATCGGGCCTTGCAAAGCGTTATTATTAATTCTATTGGTGATGGCCATGAACAAAATACTAGTCTTCCTTGGTTATTGATGGAGCAACAGAGCAATATTGTAAAAGAGGTCATTCAAAAAATTAGGTTTCCGACGGGGTTTTCGTCGAACATACAAAATATCTTAACTAAAAAAGGTGATGTTGGTGGGGTTAAAACACATGGCTGGCATACATTCATTAAGGTAATTAGTACGTTATAATATATTTCCTTATTGGTACACATTTTTTGGAAACAGATAATAATTATTTGTTTTTTGTTACAGTATGTTCTACCTTTATCTCTCCCACACGACTTTGACAACAACATAAAACAAATTATTTATGTACTTTGCAAATACATGAGGTAAGTATTGTTTTATAATGAAAATGTACTTCTTATGTGATTTGTAGCGGAACTTATTGACATATTATCTTTTATCTACAAATTTATGTATGCGTTGATATTATTTTATTGCATCGACATTTGTAGGTGGCTATCATCAAAAGAAATCCATAAAGAAGATATAGGGTATTGGAAGAGAGAAATTCCCCGACTAATGTGTCAAATACAACAATATCTACCTCCAACATTTTTCAATGCACAAGAACACTACCTCATACACCAAGTTGAGGAGATTCAATTATGTGGACCAGTACACATAAGGTCGATGTGGATGATGGAGAGGCAATTGAAGTCACTGAAGGCTTTTGTTAGACAAAGAGCACATCCAGAGGGTTCTATGGTTGAGGGATATAATTTATATCAATGCATGGTGTATATTAGTCAATATCTACCTAAATTAGCAGAAAATATGAATGTGCCTCGCATTTGGCATCTTGACTCCATCAACAAATTTGAAGGGGAGGTCCTATTGGCGAAAGGTAAAATGAGGACTTTGAAAGGTAATTATTAGATGTTCACGTAGATTTAATATATTACACATTTATTAAATTATTCATCTATTAACAATAACTAATTAATGATATTAAATTGTTATGCTATCATATAGTTTCTTGAGAGTGGGATGCTTTACATTTATACATTGCAAACAACCTTGATTGGATGGAGCATTGGATAGAATATACTGAAGAATAATTTGGTAGGTTATCATGGGAAGGGGTGAGTAAGATGATTAAAACAACGCATCGCCATCGAGATCCATTTCCTGATCTTACATCAAGGGAAGTTGATTTATCCTTTGGTTTAAAATATAAACAGGAAAGTTAAATTTGTTACCCACATTTTCCTAGTTTTTTCCCAATTTTTCAATGTATTTGGTTTGTTTAATTATTGAAATATATATTTAGTAAGTCCTATATGAGGATTATTAATTCACAATTTATTTTTTACTTTTTTTCCATGTTGTAGTTGAAACATCACAAGGCTATGTGGTGTAATGGTCGTAAATTTCATATCAAAATGTTGGATGATAAGATGAAAACCTTGGATTGTGGGATAACTACAGTGTTTAAGGTCACCAACATTTCCTCTATAAGTGACAAAAATATGGAAGAAACTGAGAGTAGGTACTATGGCCATTTGGAGGATATAATTGAGTGGGATTTTAATTCCTTTAAAATAGTTTTGTTTGAGGTTAAATGGTACAGGCTATGGATGCATGAACGTGATCCTGAAAGAACTGTTATTGAGCATGATAATAGATTTACCATGGTTAATACAAGGGTATTTGAACTGGGTACAGAGTCTTATGTTCTTCCAAGTCAATGTGAGAAAGTATTTTACTCAGAGGTACCTGGTAAAGCAGGTTGGTCATATGTTGTTAGATATGATCCAAGAGGAAGACCAATAAAGTACAATCATGTAGCCGAGGATGAAAAAACAATGAGGAATAAGATCATGATTATGAAGATTAGGAGCAGGTGGCTCATGTAGTCGATGTGTTAGACGAAGAAGTTGAAGAAGT
>JASDQU010508638.1:7283-18723 GCA_032191745.1 Picea mariana | reverse complement strand
ATGGCTTCCAAGAGGACAATGCTCTGGAAGGACACCATGTAAAGGGACAAAACTTGGTCATGGATTCCAAGATATCTTCATTTGACGGAAGAAACACACCCTGGAAGGAACACATGTCGAGGGCCGCGACAGGGGTAAGGATATCATGCTCTAAAATCCCTATCGAAGAGATCACCATGTCAACTACCGGATCTAAGTCATAAAAGACTGAGCTTACAACGAGAGGCTCATCTTCATCGACAGGTGAAGGCATGGGAGACAACAACACATAATTGACTTGTGGCAGCGGTGATACCAACTGCATATATGAATCGTTTAGGGAATTCATTAAGTTGACTGTCAAGTCAGGACCAACAAATGAAAGTTGATCAATAGTCACCACTCTTCCATCGTACGGGAAAGATATCACATGAAAAAGAGTGGACACAATAGATTTCATGGCATAGACATAATCTCTCCCAAGGAGTAAATCAAAATCCAAGGGATCGTGGACTACCATGACGTCAATAAAGACAGTTTTCCCTCCCAAAGTTATGGGAAAATGAGGAAGGATCCGTAAAGGGTGACTGGTTCTTCTGTTAAAATATAACAGAGTCTGGGTAGCCAACATAATTTGAGGATAACCCAAATCTTGCCAAGCAATTGAGGACAAAATACTAGCAGGTGAAACTTTGTCTATTAGTGTTTGAGAATGTCCTGACCATAGAATTTTACTGTAATCTTGAAAGGAATGTGAGAGGGAATACGAGGTTGATTTAGTGCACCCCAATAAAAAAGGATGGCCTCATTACTTGGAGGGGGTTCCACAGGAGAAGGAGGAATACCCCTGAGCACGGTAGATTCTATATCAATGAGAAAAACATGGGCAGAATCAATTTTACTCTGTAGCAGGAGAGTAGGATCGATCGATGACGAGATCAAATCGATCACTTGGGTTACATTATCCAAGGGGATAATGGAGTCAATGGGTGGAAACGGATCGACCGCTTGGGTTGCATTCTCTAACGGGAGAGTGGAATCGACCGAAGATGGGATTGGATCGACCACTTTGTCAACTGGTTCAACTAACGACATGACCAAATTGACTACATGATCAACCAGACTGACCAATGAAGGGACTGGATTGATCATTCCATCAACTACAGGTGGGTCAAGAGTAATCTTACGATAAGAAGCTAGAAGTAGAGGTTTTGGAATAGTCACATCTTCTAGTAATTTCGAGGCTTCGTCCATATGAGGGCAAAGGTGAGTTTGATGACTCCCTCCGCATAACATACATGGGAACTTGACTCTACTTTTCTTCTTCCCAACGGTATATTGACTAGTTGACGGGAGGTCATCAGCATGTTGTTCAGAGGATGATGACATGGGTTGGCGACAGTGTATATACCATGCTTCTATAACCTTGTATAGACCAGAGAAATACTTAAGAAGATGGCTACCCTTACAAATCCTGCAAGGGTACTTGGGCTTACAGGTTATTTGGGTGATCTAGTTATCATCAACACTCCCAACATGATTAACAATAATTGGTTTCTTTCCAACATGTCCAGCAGTGGTTGGAAGTTTGGACCCTTGCTTATTTTTCTTCTTCTGAATCTTCCTTTTCTTCTTCTTCTTATCCACTGGGTTACTTGGTATAGAGATTTCACTCGACGAAGAAGGTGAAATGGAAGAATACCTTTCAAGTGAAGAAGGTGAAGAAGATCTTACTGGTGAAGAAAGAGAAGGATCAACATGAGGTTGATGCTCTTGGGGGGAAGTTCTTACAAATGAAGCAATTCCTGCATTTGGGATTATTGGAGTGGAAAACAGCCATACTAACAATCCAATTGTGAGACCTGGAAGGCTCAAAGTATCTAAGTAAGGAGGACCAACGTTTCCATAAGAAGGAAAAAAAAAGGTTCCCTCGGAGGATGGGTTGCTTCATTGGTCATTTAGGGAACTAACACCATTAAACACAGATCCAACCTAGAGTTTGCTAGGGAAAACAAACAACACACACTAAAAATATAGTAAGAAAGAAAATAAACAAAACCTTCTTGCAATGAACACACTAGTCGATGATGAAATCCAACGTCGCGAGAACAATGTAAGAAGGGGATGAGATAGAGCGGGTGGAAAAGTTACATTGACGACCTGCTTAATGGACTTACACCCTGGTGCAAGATCCCACATATAATCATGGGTATACCCTCTAAGGAGCCCAAGTGAGTTTGGCCAACGTCGATTCTAGGTACCATGAAGACTTTCCCCTCCACAGTCACCTTGTGTAAAGACCCTAAAGAGATAGGCCACTAAGGTTACCAATTATGACAATGATTCCTAGGGAAACAATAGACAGTCTGGTCCACGTGCAA
Organism: Picea mariana; assembly: GCA_032191745.1. Taxonomy (NCBI): domain Eukaryota; kingdom Viridiplantae; phylum Streptophyta; class Pinopsida; order Pinales; family Pinaceae; genus Picea; species Picea mariana. Next base: position 16,363 of record JASDQU010508638.1, on the reverse strand, counting down.
AGGTAGGGTATCTAGCCCAAAATCAACTCAACAAGGTCCCCATATGATTTTCTTCTCAAGTGACCCCCAATAATACGCTCAATCTCTACACTAAGACCAACAAAGAAGAGTAACTCTGTCAGTCCTAATTCAAACTCATGATTGACCCTTGTGTTAGAAGGGCTTCCCAAGATAAAATGTAGCAAGTGGATTTCACCGCTCCCTAACACAAGGTACTATGTTTGTTTACAACATTGGAAAGTTATCTTTCACACCTATTCCAAAGCCCTACACCCTAAGCTAATGTAGGTTTGCTACCAGACAATATAAAAATGTCTAATCAATTTTTATAAGCGCTTTATTTTAAGGCTGTTGTCTACTCAAGAGGAAAATGGCATGGACTAAATGATGTTTTGACTGATTCTAAAAAATGCAAAGAAATGAGAATGAAAAAATTTCACTTCGATGAAAGCTATATTACGAGAAGGAGAAAACGTTTATCATTCCCAGATGCACAATGTCCCAAAATTTTATTAAACTCATTAATATCAAGATCTTCAAGAAATGAGCCAAAAAGACTGTACACCAATACACAATTCTTCAAGAATTCAAGACCAAAAATGCCAAAAACCATGCAATTTCGCTACTTCAAATGCAAGGATGCCCCCAATCTAATACAAAGCAAGATTTTTTTATTTTTTTTTTCAAATATAGATAAAAGCAATAAAAAACTTCTTCAAAACAAATCAACCAAAACAAATTTTCTCTTTTAACACAAATTATTCAGACAAAGATGTATTCTTTCACTAAACAATTCTAAAGAAAAAACAATGCTTTGTAACTAAAAGACACTCAAAACAAGAGATCAAATATTTGAAAAGAAAACAAAGCAAAAACCAAGCAAAGAATAGCTAAAAGCAGATCCCAAGTTGTCATGTAGATTGTAAAAACACCAAAATAAATCTAAAAAATTCACTGTAAAGCTAAATCACAGATCTAGGTAAAGAAGAAAAATTTGACTATCCCTCCAAAAAAAAAATCTACAGGAATCGTCGTAGGCAGGGATAACTACAAAATGCGACGATCAAGGATCGTCACGGGTAGGGGTAAATACACAGTGCGACATCGTCACACTAGCTTCCACAGATAGAGTGTTATGATCACTGAACATACAAAGGTTTTACAAGGATCATCAAAGGCTGTAAAAAGACAGGGTGCGACAATGAGTGAAAACACAATAAAAATGAAATAGTACACAATTTCCAAATGAATTTTCAAGACCAAAGAGTCAACACAGATCATCCAATGACTCAGCAGGAATAATACAAGCAGACAAAGCAAGGAAACTAGACTAACTAGGAAACAATATGTTCCCCATTATGGTCTCCAATTATGTTATCAAACTAATGAGTAATGCAGACACAAACAGATCTCCCTAGTTTCACCCCGAAACTAGAACAAAACAAAACAGAATATAAAACTTCCCTAAGTTTTAATCATCAAGCATACTAACTAACAAGAGATAAATGACATACCTTTTAAATGTCGTTTGTCCTCGCTAGTGTGATACTCACTCCATTTCAAGGCTTATGGGATGTTGAACCTGGAAAAAGACACAAGCCAACAAAGTGAAAGCAACAACGTATACTCAACAAAACCTATGTATGTGATCAAGGAGTCATACAATAAAATAGGACCAATTTTATGGGAAATAAATATATCATTGTATTAAATAATGTGGAAGAAATATACAACCATATGCCTTGATGTTGTCAAGTTCCTTCCAATAGTTCCTTTCTTCCCACACACTTCTACTCCATGGATTCTGAGATCAACAATCTATCTTGACAAAGAAAAGCTCAAAACCACTCTAACCAAGCTAACAATCTGAAGCCAAATTTCGAATCTTAAATTCTCCATGACATATCCTCTCTTTTTATAATATGAAGAGGATAAAGTGAGGAGGTTAGGATGATCCCACTAAATCAGAAAAGCGAGTAACATCCAAACCGATCAGAGGCACCTCACCATAGGATCTTATCCTTCTAGAAGCATCGAGAAGATGCTTGTTTTCCCATGTATGAAAATCGTCACACCCGTAGAACAGAGAAACATGCGATGATATCACAGGCTAGGTTTAATGCAACATGCAACGATCTAGGATCATCACACCCATATTAGTGGATAGGGTGCAATGATCCTCCTTATTAGTGTTTTTACAAAGAAAAATATGATTTCATCTCTCATGGAAAGTTCTTATCCCTTCTTCCCTCAAGAATTTAGGCCATTGATCCTTCTGAAGACAATAGATAGGTTTACATCTTTAATGGTCATAGGGATGATGAAAATAATGTGTAACATAGGTGCAAACAATAGGGGGGTCAACCTGTAGAGTTGGGTTTCTTGGGTAAAAAATGGTATTCATCCATTCCAGTGGGATCACTAGCTCTTGTCCCTTAAGCTTTGGGGTGACGTATGCATAAGCTTCAAAGTGCAATTCAATGAACTATTTAGCTATGTTGTTCTTGTAGTGGGAAAACTATAGGTTGGGTCCCCTACCTAGGATATGGTCCCAAACATTTATTTCACTTGGAATTTCAACTTTTGTTCATTGGAATGTTTGGTATTGGGTGTCACATGATATGAAACAAACAAATAGAATTGTTGATAATCGAAGAGGAAATAATTTTTCAAAGAAAGAAGATGTTGTCTAAATACACCATTACAATACTTAAGCACAACACATTGTGATGAGAAATAAAAATGCATATTGGACATCTTTTACAAAACAGTGATATCAAAATGATGATGATGAATCATTGAGTCTGTTATTTATAACTTCAATATCTAACCAACTTCTTTAAAATCAAGAGGAACTTGTCCACATATAATTGTCGATGGTTAAAGTTGACTGTCAAATATGCACTGTCAAGTCATCTCGATAATGATGCTCAACCCGACCATCCATACATCCAACTCGTAGTTGATTTCGGGGATGGTCAGTCCATCAAACGACTATCTTTGACTACTGGTCGACTATCGGGCCGACATGCTTATCAACTATTCGACCGACTGATGTAGATATCTTGTTGATCACTCAAATGATTATTTCCAGATGTAGTTCGACCACCTGAATGATCGATTCTAGGAGAAGTGTGATGAATCATCACCACCCCATAATCACATGGCTCTGGAGATTCAAGAGGTGAAAGTATGTCAGTAAGACACCATGTAACATACCCAGTTACTGAATTTCTATGATACCAATCTGTAATGTACCCCATTATCGAACTTCTCTGATACCAATCTATAATGTACCCCGTTACCAAACTACTTATGATACCATAATGTAACATCCCCGTCTTACTATTGAGAAATGATACTTCTAACGCTAGTGCATAGATTCTACTCTATAACATTAGTTGGTGTAGAATTAGTTGAAGTAACACACTCAACCCTAAGTTGAGTCACACCACCCAAAATTTCCTCTTTTGACACAACTTATAACGTTGGTAGTAACTCAAAATAACTGCATGCAAAAGCATAATGAAAACACAACACAATTATGCATGCAATCCACTATGAGCATGTGATCTCTACTACGTGTGCAATCATTCTAGTGTCACATGCCATTTTTTTCTTTTCCTTGTGCATGCAAACTACTTCCTTGTGCGCACAAGCGAATCCATCCTCTTGTGCACACAAAGTATCTCTCTGTGGGCACAACCATTATAAAGTTTCCCCAGAGACTCATGGCCAATATCATAAGGTTAGATTAACAAGAATAACTAACAACAATTGTCATTCTCAAGAACAACTAAAAATATTGAATATCAGCACCACACTTACATGTGAAATAAACATTATACAAAATAACAACAATTACTTATCTGCAGAAACAAACACAAATTAAACCCATATTGAAAATAGATAATTAAGCACACAGTAAATGATGCAAGCACATAAAGACACTTATGTTTTATGAAAAGTTACCAATTGCCCATAGAACTTTGATGTTCCTCCCAACCATAGACTCTATTACTAATATACTTTTGGCAACAGGTCACCCCCAAGTTGGGGATTAACTGCACCAGGGAAAAATGGTTCCTAATCCAAGATAAGGTATGATAATCACATAATTTCTTAGTCCAAGGTGCCACTACTGCAACTAGACTACACTCTCTCATTACCAACATGTTTCTTACACCCGAGTAAGTGTTCCCCTTCTTTTCTCAACAGTCCCTCGACTGCCCCACTTCCCTTCCAAGGTTCTAAAAACAAGACAAACATGAAGTCTCATATCCCTTCAACTAACTCCTAGTGCACCACGGAACAATTCCCAACAAAAGTCCCACCTAGAGAGAATGCTTGTGGGATTGACAACCCACGTATTTGAAAGAAAATCTCTCACCTAGAGAGAGTTCTCATGGGTCTGACAACCCGCCTCTTCCTCAACAAATACTCTTTGGTTACCATATAAAAAACCACTTACAATATTTTCTCTACAGATAAGGTAGTAATCATCCTTTCTGAGATGATCTGATCCCCTTCTGCACATGATAAAATGAATAAAGAATCCCCCAAAAGAATGAGTTTCTCTCCTTTTTACAAAATACACTAAGGAAAACAATATATATTGCATGCCTTAAATTGGACACTTCTCACCTTCAAAACTAGCTTTAGCAACTTGGTGACTCATTCCCATTCTTCAGGAACTTAGGATAAATAATTATCCATAACTTACACTTTTCAAAAATATTAATAAAAACTTCCCTAGGACTTAAGCCCCCCCCTTTTCCCTTTTTCATTGAATTTATTCCCCCATCTCTTTTTGTCTAATCTTTCTATGTGCAACAATGTGATATTGTTAATCACTTGAGTATAATTACATTTTACAAGTATAGGCCCACTAGCCTATTTGTGTCCTGGCTCACCATCCTCATAACCTGACAATCTCTTCAGCCTCATATATATATATGTGTGTGTGTGTGTGTGTGTGTGTGTGTGTGTGTGTGTGTGTGTGTAACTCAGTTTCATGTGCAATTCAAGGTAATCCCTATGCACTTAATCAAGTGTGCACAACATTGTGAAATGTGTGCACCCTTTATTTGATAATAATTCTCGTACACTGCTCAGGTGTGTGCAAAACCAAAACTTGGTACTAATGGCTCACCAACCTATATGTACATTTACATTTAAAATTGGTACCAATGGATGACCATCATATATGTACAATTACAAAGGGGTTCGGATTAGGGACATTACATTCCCCTCCCACTTTATTTATGCACTATCCTCAATGCATTATATACACATGTACATACAAAATTTTTAAAATATTCAAAAAGATGCAGATACTCTACCTGCATAGCATCCTCGTGCTCCCAAGTTGCATCCTCAAGACCATACTAGGTCCATTGGACCCTTATTATCTCCATAGTTTGATTCTACAGTTGTTTTATTTTTTGATCCAATATGAAAACTGGGTGCACTTAAAACCTCTTTCTGGATCCACTTGAATCACATTCCAATCAATACTATGATTAACATCAGGTACATACTTTTAAAGAAATGATACATGGAAAACATTATGAATTCACAAGGATGCAAACAATGCAAGCATATATACGACAGAAAAAATCCTCTCTATAATTTTGAATGGTCCATAGTACTGTGCTACCAACTTAGAACAATTTCCCAACTTCAGGGAACTACATCTGGCTCTTAATTTCAAGAACATATGGCTGCCCACTTTAAACTCTTTGTGGGTTCTTCCATTATCTTTGAAGCTTTTCTTTCTGTGTTGGGAAGCCTTTAAATTTTACCTTATCTTTACCATCTTCTCCTCTATTTCCTAGAGAAGATCTGGCCCAACCACTGCATGGTCTATTGGGTTGTCTCAACTCACAAGTGTGTTGGAATTTCTACCATAAAATGCCTCAAATGGGCTCATCTTTAAATATGCTCGATACCCATTGTTGTAAGCAAAATATACCAAGTGAAGTTATTCTTCCCATTTTGATGGCTTATCCATCATATACATCATGAGCATATCTTCAATCACCTGATTTACCCTCTCTATTTGTCCATCTATCTAAGGCTGATATGTTGTGCTAAAGTTCATATTTGTCCCAAATCCTTTGAATATCCCTTTACAAAAGATCGAGGTGAACTTGGAATCTCCGCTAGACACAATTGTCTTAGGTACACAATGCATCTTAGCAATTTCCCGCATGTATATTTCAGCAATATTGGTTTCCTTGTGCGTTGACTTCACTGGAATAAAATGGGAAGCTTTAGTAATATTTTCCACCACTACCATAATATAATCATTTTGCTTAGAAATCCTAGGTAGCTTAGTAATGAAATCCATGGTTACAACTTCCCACATCCACTTAGGAATGGGAAAATACTGTATAAAACCAGTTGGATGTTTGTGTTGAACCTTGAACTTTTGACATTCAAGGCATCCAACAATAAAATTAAAAACCTCCTTTTTCATGTCTGGCCAACAATATTTTTTTTTACTGCAACAATTTTCTTCTAGTATCCTGGGTGTCTTGCATAAGGAACCTTATGCATCTCTAAAAATAAAATATCTTTAAAATGCTAACCATTTGGAACATAGAATTTGTTCCTATACATGAGGATTACAACCTCTTTTAGCTCATAACCTTCAAATTTCTATTGTGACATACCTTCTTGTAAATTCAACTTTATGTCCACATAGCACTGATCTAATTTGGAAACTTCTAAAATTATGTTATAGAAATCTAATTTGTACATGCTAATGGTTGTAGCATGCATCTCATGCACCCTCCTGTTGAGTGTTTAAGTGACCTTGTTCTCTTTTCCTGTGATATGATTTATGTCAAATTCATACTCACTGATTTCCTTGGTGAACACAATTTGTCACCAAAACTTATATTCACCATGTAGGAAACTTTACAGTCTTATGCTTTAGGTCTAACCAAAATTATTATGCTCGATCTCCAAAAAAATGAACCTTATTACATGAAAAAATATATTTATTTATCTCTATGCCAAGAGGGTTTCGACCATCTATCTAGAATCTAAAACAAAATTTCAAATTTACATTACAACTAGACTCTGTAAACAACTTGACTGCCACTTCTTCATTATAGCTCAAAAACATCTCTTTGACCTGAGTATATTTAGTTGGAAGTATCAGTCATGACTTCCCTTCAACTCGACCTTAACAAAAAATATGGTTCATATCAAAAGAAAATGACCACTTTTTACCCTTGGAAACATTAATGTCTTGAACTAAAACAACAAAAATTCTATAAGTGCAACTATAAATACTATTGATAGCTGAATTAGAACAACTCCTAAGAAAAACCTTCGACAGTTGTAACTGGAAGGTGACTGCACATGGATTCTCGCATACACTCCAACTGGAGACCAAATTGGAACACAGGTGGATCAACTAGCATAAGTCCTGAATCCTTTCTCCTTTGAAAACAATAGACCTCTTATATTATCTCTTTCAAGAACAAGCATGTATTTTGATGCTTATTTTGCAACTTTTGGTACTTCTTTTGTAGCTTAGTATGCTACATTTACAGATCCTGCTCATGTTGCTGTAAACTATGAATTTGTTTCTTCAACATTTGTACCCGGTGGTTGTAATCTATACCTATGTCAGCTTCAACCTTTGGTTTGATCAATACATATACCTTATTTCTATTCAGTATTCCATAATCTTCCTGTATGGCATATTTTTTGAGGTGATTGGACAACTTAGCTTTTCTTCTCTCATATCTGGGTGCTACCTTGGAATTTTTTTCATGTGTCTCCCTCACAGGTTCCTGCATCTTCAATATTTTTTCTTTAATCTCTAGTTTGATTTCATGTGAAACTTACTTAGGAACTAGCTCTATATCTGGGGTTATTTCATTAGAGTCCTACTCTTAGTCTGGGACAAGGTCCATTACATTTTGTTCTAAATGCAAGTTTGCAGGGTACTCTATATTCACAGTTGCATACTTTACCCCTGAAGTTTCCCGTTTATTGTATTTCTTCTTTTCTTTATCCCCTATCATCTTTTTCAATGTGTGGATATCCATCTCCTCCATATTAGCAATTCCAGAGATGTCCTCTTTAGCATTCTCATCCTCAATGACTATGGGTTATCAATTTTTTAGGGATGGATTAAGAATTTCCTTGGAATGGAACCTCAATTGATTGGTAATCTTAGTTTTTCTGTTAGGTTTACTGGGAATTTCGAGGTCCTATTAATTCCATTTCCTTTTTCTACTCTATTTAGCTTCAGGAGATTCCTTAATGAAGGTTTCTATAGGCACAAATTCTGTAGTACCAATATCAGGTTTGTGTTACTTAGTTTTCTTTTTCCTCCTTGTTTTTATCCTAGTAGTTTTATTTTGTTGCATGGTGGTGGTCACAAGCTCATATTCAGAATGCTTAGGTGACAATGGACCTTGTAGGGTGAACTACTCCTCTTGTTTTCTGATACAAACCTTACTTCCCTCCTTCTCTTTTTGCTCTGTTGTAGATGATCTTAACTTCCTTTGATGGGTTTCTTCCTTTTCCAGAGTAATTGATTTGGCCCTTTTAAATTGTGTACCCCCATTTTTAAGTGAAGCTTTTTTATTTCTAGTTTGTTGGGAATCCTTTGAGGAGCACCTAGGTTCAGGGGAAACCCTCATTTTTGGGTTATCCTCACCCCTTTTGTCTTCATACTATCGATCAACTTCTTGTTCCTCTTCTTGTAACCCTACAGACTGTAAAAAATATTTCCAAGGCATATCTATTTCATTCGAAGCAAAGAGGACGAAGATTTTTATAAAACCCTGGTGATATAAACTTCTGTGTGAATATTTGGGGTAGCTCTGCACCCTTCTAGACATCTTGGTCAAAATTTTAAGAAAATAAAAAGGGAGATTTAAGTCTTTATCACCACTTAAGTGCATAAGGAAACAAAGGTGATAATAGTGCACAATCGAGAAATGGACTTCACCTATAGTAAATCTATGGATTGTTGTGAGGATGCCTCACCCCTCATCTTTAAACCACATAATTGAAATACCTTGACTCCAATCAGTTTTTTTTTTTTTTTT
>JASDQU010508637.1:0-24029 GCA_032191745.1 Picea mariana | reverse complement strand
TTGTTCCAAGTTATACAATTTATGTTTCTCACTAACTATAAACAATCATATTATATATGAAAAAGATGATAACATTTTATTGACTTTCAATATATTTGGCTAGAATAAAGATGGTAGTGGATGCAACTTATGTTTCCCTAGATGAAGTAGTTATAAATTAGTGGCAAAATTTCTATAGTGAACAAAAACAATTATTATCTCTCAATAACGAGGATAGTTTGGCCTCTCGATTTCAATGACTTAATGTGATTTGCTTTCTCGATTTCAATGACTTAGTATGATTCGTCAATAAGTTTAACCCAAATCAACTAATTTACAATTGTATTGGTAAAAAAAAGAAAGGGAGATATGTATGGATAAAAATAAATAAATAAATAAAAGAACATCATAAATGCCTTCATAGTAAGTGGATTTCAATATATTACAGGATTTTATAGTTAGCACCATGATTATTGTGACAYGGGCCATCCAATTTGGATTGTAGAGGTTGTCAAATTAATTCTTAAAAAGAGTTGATTTAAATAAATTATTATCTATTTATAACACTTTATCAAAATATGGTTTCATTTTAAATGATTTCAAATATAGTTTTATTAAAAGCAAATCAATAATTAAGGAAAAAATAAAATRTAATTAAGAAAAGAAATAAAATGTTAGGAATAGAATATGATAGCATAACCTTTGTTCATATATTAAYCTATAATTTTAAATTAATAAAGGTAAGTTAGAAAAAAGTTGTCAAAGATAATTATTGATTTATGATAAGTTACATGATCATTTTTTCATTAAAAAATTATTGGGAAATTAAAAAAAATCTTAACTATAAAATTAATCTAATTTATAAATTATATATAATTAAWWTTTTTAATTAATCTAATTTATAAATCATATATAATTAAAATTGAAAWTTTTTGATCTTAAATGTATACACATTTGTGTTAAATGTGTTATTTTATGTTTATTTARTTTTTTTTTTAATATTTTTTTTATTAAAATTGGAATTTTTTAATCTTAAATGTATACACATTTATGTTAAATGTGTTATTTTTATGTTTATTTAGTTATTTTTTAAAATATTTTCTAAATTCAATATTTGAACTTGTAAAAAATATAATAATATGATAGCATAACAATATGTTCATTTATTATCATATGGATTTAAATTAATAAAGATAATTCACTTAGAGAAAAGTTGTCAAAGACAATTATAGATTTATGATAAGTTCCATGATCATTTTTAAATTAAAAAATTATTTCGGAAATAAGATTGATGTTAAAAAGAATCTTAACTAGAATCTTAATCTAATTTATAAATTATATATAATAAAAATTGAAATTTTGTAATCTTAAGTGTGTATACATTTGTGTTAAATGTGTTAGGTTTATGTTTATTTATTTATTTTTAAATTATTTTCTATTTAAATTGGATATTTAAACTTTTAAATTTTATAATTTGTATAGTTTTAAAATTACATTTCATGTTAAAATGTAAAAATATATATATATTATTTTGTTTTGCAATTTTTTTTTTTCAAAGAGTTTATTTATTTATTTATTTTTTTAAATTGGTTTTATAATTTTGAAAATTTCAAAGTTACATTTTTTATATAAAAAAAAAAAATTATAAAATTATAAAATTATAAAATTTGATTTTTTTATTTTATTTTTGATAATGTTGAAAAAAATTAAAATCATATTATATATTAAAATTAAAAAAAAGGGTGGTAGGTATGCGGGTCATTCTTGATCCAGGAGGAAAAGAAAATATCTTTAAATTTGGTTTCAGTAGAACATCAAATAATTGAGTAGAAACATTAGCTCTATTTTAGAGAATGAGGCTTCTTGATGAAAGTTATATAAACAAACTTGTTGTAATTGGGGATTCAACATTAATTATCAAATTGATGCTAAGAGCCTCCTCTCCAAGTGATGGTAAACTTACAATAATTGTTAAGGGAATAAGAAAGGAAGTCACTAGGTATGAGAGCATTGAATTCTACCAATTGTTAAGAGAATAAGAAAGGAAGTCACTAGGTATGAGAGCATTGAATTCTACCATATCCTAAGGGGTCTCAACCAAAAGGTAGATTAATTGGCCAATATGGCTACTCAACTGGACTGTGGTGCCTTAAGAATAAAAAGTGGGGCAATAACACCCCCCCCCGCCCTCCACCCATACCTTAAATTCTAACTCATAGTCATGTATTGGGGTTGCATGAGAGACAAAAGGCACATTAATCAACATGGGTGATTTAAACATGAATCACAATGACCAAGGTGCATTACCTTCATGCTACTCTCACACACTTGGCATTTAATGTGGGAATAGGTTCATCAATTGCACCCAGATTTGAGTTTTACTACATGTGGGATAATGGATTTGACTTTGGGTCTAAAATTTGGGGAATCTCTATGGACTATTTCTCTATGGTTCCTTGCTTTGTTCCATCCTAGTTCAAATTGGTGCCTTTCCTTCAGCCTTAAAATGGGTTTTGGTTCACTCCCATGGGTTTCTAGTTTTCTCTCATGGGATATTGGTTAGATTGGTTTTGTTCAGCAACTCCATGGTTCTAGTTCACTTAGCCCTATTTGGTTCATTGGTTTTGGGGTGGGTCATTTCCTACTTTATCGGATTGGAATTGTAAATCAACTGCTACTCCTCTTGACACCTTTGATGCCCCTTCCTCACTACGTTAAAAAACAAAAGGTTAGTGGATCAATTTTTGAAATTAATAGTCTTTTGTTCTGTTGTCAGTTTCCTCAAGGAATGTTGGAAAGGGGACTAGTTAATGATCATGGTAGATTGTTAGCAGTGGGTAGTGGTAAGGTTTTTTATAGGTGATATGTATTTCCTTTATAATGGACCACGAGAATTCTGGGAGATGGCCATTATGTGAGATCCCTAATATTCACAGAGCTTTAAGGAGGCATGAACATTTCATTGTTGATAATAGGAATTTTGTTTTCTCTACTACAGGTGGTGATCTCTTTTCCTATTAAGGAGACGAGACAACTTCACTAGGTATCCAAAGACACCCTCTTCATTTTTAAAGAGGTGGTTCTCTCGTATTTCTCACCCAGGTAATATTTATGTCATACATGGATAGATGTTTTTATCATTCAAACACTTAATGCCTGAGAGTGGAACACCTAAGAGTGGAATAGGAAGGGAGCATATTCAAAAGAAAAAAAGATCATGAAGAAAGAACAATCATTCCTACTATTATACCACTTCCAATATCATGGAAAGATACAATGACGTATCTGAAGCAAAACAACACAACAAGGAGTAACAAAAATGGTCCTTTTACGAAAAACATCAAATTATTTAGCAACATTCATATCATAGGGATGTAAATGAAACTCATTCTTAATATTTCATGCTTAAATAGAAGTTTGAAACCACAAAAGTTATGAGCCCCCAAGATAGCTCTTCACAGGCTTTCAAAAAATAAGTACAAATTTATTGTTCAATATCAAATAAAAGGTGTGAAACAAATTGACACTACACAATTTTCATGATATTTAAATGAGAACTAGAAAATGCATTTTCCCTAGTGGGATGGGATGGGGCTCCCGTGGACCATATATTAAGCAGAGACAACTTGGAAGACAAAAATAGGTAGTTAGAAATTAGTATTGCAAACAACAATACTCGAATGACAAGACTAGATGATTTGCAAATGGAGAAGGAGGAAAAGTAAGGGAAATGCTTCAAACAAAGCTTGTACTCACAAAAAATGGAAGTAGAGAATGATTGATTTGGCTTCTTTTTCATTCTTTAAATAAGAGGGATCATCTCGAGAAAAACTATCATAACCATTTCTTTGATCTTCAAGACTACGATGGATTAATGATTACTTTTAACGCACCATTCAACCATTATTGGATATATTCATGTAATTCTATGCTTATGTCTTGTTTTACCTTAACTCTAAACAACTCATCCTCAATGTACTTCAATAGTGTCCCATTGTTATCGCGCTATGGATGATTGATCTTCATTTTCGTTCACAAAATTGACCAGCCATTGTCAGAGCTGTTCTTTTGAAAAGTTCGCAAGGTCATCAAATTTTGTTTCCCATGTGACCCTCATTACACCCAATTTTGTTTCCACTTGATCCTTATTTAAGAACATTGAGTCCTTTATCAAAAGGGGACCTTCTGGTTCCTTTATAATATAAAGAAATTTTAAAAATAACACACTCTTCTTTTCCATCAAAGAATCACACGCAACACTCAATTTTCGAAGAGTGTCTGTTCTTTCAGAAGGAAGGTCCTGCTCCCGCCTTACAGATTCGTCCATGTTGGATATTCTAGCCATGAATATGGTTACTGCATTCTTGTAGAAATGCTCATTGTTTTGCAGATCCTCTTGTAGGTATTCACTAAGGGCACAAATCCTTCCAGCTACGACACCAACTTTGAAAGTGATTTCCATAGCTTTCCACATAATTCCAAGTCTTTTATCAATATGTTCAGCTACATATTTATTAGGATATTTAGACAGTTAGGAGTTAGTTAAGATCTACTTGGTCTATTGTGTCGTTAGGTAAAAGTGTGTTTTCTAGTGTGTTTCTTTAGTATGCATTAGTATGCATTTGTAGTTAGGAAATCCGACGGTCACGATATGTTCTCGACATAGAGTGATCCGGCGGTTCATACTCTCCTCGATCAACGACCATTGATTCGTGGCTTAACACTCGATTGGTCCATGATCTCTATTTAAAAAGCATGGAGGGTCATTTGTCAATGATCAATTGTGAGAAACTCTCTTGTAAAATCTCTCTGTAATCTTTTTCTTTGCATTAATAAACTGCTCCAAGTGGCCGCGCTGGCTGGGGTCGTGGATGTTTCCCCGTAGGGGTTTTACCACGTGAAAACATCGGTGTGTTGATATTTGATCTGGTTATGTGAGTGGTTACTGAAGGTGTTTTTCCTCTGTTGGAATACCTGTGTTTTCGAACATGGTATCAGAGCCTGTTTGAAGACCTGCTCCTGTTGTAGATTGAGATCGTGAAGCTGATTTGCCTCATATCCATTTTCTGTCATTTTCGTACATTTCTGGGATGAGAGGAATGTTCCATTGTGTCCGGAGCACTCGTTTCATTTAGGAACACTTTTCTTTTCACTCGAAAAGGTTTTCGTTTTCCCAAGATATGACCATTACAGTCAGAGCCGGAGGTATAAAGTTTGAATACACATTTTTTAAATTTTTTGCAGAGAAGTATTTTGGTTTTATTTTGGTTTTGTATTTTTTTATTTCCGGGTTGCTACTCTTTTAGATCTACGTATGGTGTTTTCCCTGTGCCCTGTGTGATCTCGGAAAATCAGAAACAGATAGGAAAATGTGCATCTTTCGGGTAAGCTAATCGAGATCTAACCCTTGTTGTCATCGAGAAGCGAATTTTTTTCCCTGTGTGAAAATAGTTTTTTTTTAGCACGCTCTCCAAGGCCGTCTTCAAAAACAACAACAACAACAACAACAATCCTCCTTCTGAACATTACAATATGTTTTGCTAGACCATTTGGTTAAAAGTTGCCTTATTAAGTAGGAGGTCTTGAGTTCAAGTCTCTCTTTTGTTACCTTTTTTTGAAAAAGTTCATGCTAAAATTGTAAAGTGTATTTCACTTCAAGTACAAAAGTGAATCACTATAAGTAGCTTTAATATTTTATTTTAGAGTTATTTATTTTGCATGTAGCTTTTCTTTGTAAAAGTGAGACCCACTTCTCTTTATAAAAAGTGCGTCACTTCATTAAGCAACTTACACTACCACGTGGTCCCTTGGTTACCGTTTATGCCTTTTTTAAAAATGGCATAACTCTCACATCCGAAGTCCATTTTCAGTGTCGTTTTTTTAAAACCGCATAACTTTTCGAGCTCTTTCCATTCATATCATCAGTTTCAGTTTTTAAATAAGTATTATCTGCATATTTAATATGGCTTCTACAAGTAATCTCTTACTTACTAGCACCAACTACTTCCAATGGAAATCCCATATGGAGGATTTATTAAGAAGTAAATGCTTGTACCGGATTACCTTGGGAAATGAAACAACACCCACTGATGCTGATAAGAAAGCCAAATAGGATAATAGGAATAACGAAGAATGTGGATTAATCGGAATATCCATCTCTCCTGATTTAAGGTTCCACCTTCAATCAATTGATAAACCCAAAGAAGTTTGGGAAAATATTGAATCTGTGTTTGGTAAACACAATATTATTCGAGCACAACAGTTAGAAAATCAAGTACTAACTTTGAGTCCAAGTGTTTTTTCTTGCATTGAAGACTATCTATCTAAGTTTAAAACACTCAGAACTTTATGTGAAGAATGTAAGAGAAAGATAAACGAAGATCATTGCATCTATCTTATTCTTTCTAAGCTAGGTAGTGCATATTCTATGTTTTTATCTACCTTTTATGCCATACAAGAACCTGTAGGGAAAGCTTATCAAAAACCCAGTCTTGAGAACTTTTGTGATTCTTTGATTAGAGAGCAAGATAAGCTAGTACAACTTGGAGTGATCAGCACTACAGGTACCTTCAACAAAGCCTTAGTTGTCCATCAAAAGGATAAACCCAAGAATCCTAAGAAACACCATCCTTGCCACAACAACAAGCAATATAAGGGTCCCAAACCCACTCAGACAAATTTTGCTCCTAATGGAGACAAAGGAGAAAAACATAAAAATAAGAATACTAACAGACATTGCAACTTTTGTGATAAATATGGTCATGATGAGTCCAAATGTTTCAAGAAGATGGAAGCTTTAGAAGCAACGATGAAAAAGCACAACATCAATATTGATTCTACTTCTTCTTCTTCTTCTCATGGACATGCACTTTCTGCTTCTGGTTTCTCTTTCAATACAAATTCTACTTCTAATTCTACTTCTGATGAGTGGCTTATTGATTCTGGAGCATCCTATCATATAGGATAGAGCCATATTTTCTACTCTAAATGAATGTAACACCAAGCACATATTTGTTGGTGATGATAGATCTCTTAGTGTTGAAGGATCTAGAACAGTTCAAGTAGAAAATGGTCATTTCAATGATGTATTATGTGTTCCAAGTCTTTCTTGTAACCTTCTACCAGTATATCAAATCACTCATTCAGGTGAAGGTAAAATTGTAGAGTTTTCACCTCACCAAGTTGTAATCAAGGATCTAAAACATCCTAAGCATGTTCTTGCAACTGGAATTGCTGATGATATTACCAGGTTGTACAAATTTGACAACTTTGGGTCATCATATTTTTCATCAGTTTTTGTTGCTCATAGCGATGACTTGAGAAAACTTTGGCATGAGCGGTTTGGTCATCTAAACTATCGCTCATTGCAACAACTACATAATCAATAGATGGTGACTGGTCTTCCTCTTGTTTCATGCAGAGATGGTGTTTGTGCCGGTTGTGTTCTCGGCAAACATCATCGGGACAATTTTTACAAACGTGCCTCTTGGCATGCCTCGGGTCCTTTGCAGCTTGTTCACAATGATTTGTGTGGTCCACTTTCTTCTCCTTCTTTTTCTGGGTGCAAGTATTTCTTAACTTTCATTGATGACTTTTCCAGACGTACTTGGGTTTACTTCTTAAAACTTAAGAGTGAAGTTTTTGACAAGTTTTTGGCCTACAAGGCCCTTGTAGAAAAGCAATCTGGACATCAAATTCAAAGGTTAAGAACAGATAATGGAGGCGAACATGTGAACAATAATTTTACAAGTTACTGCACTACATAGGGAATCCAAATGCAACACAATGTTCCATATACACCACAACAAAATGGTGTTGTTGAGAGAAAGAACCACACATTAAAAGAAATGGCTAATTGTATGATCCAATCTAAGGGATTAAGTCTAAAGTATTGGGGGGAAGCCATCAACTGTGAAAATTACATAGTAAATTGCACTCCCACAAAGGATCTTAAAAATATAACACTGGAAGAAGCTTGGAATAAAATTAAACTAGATGCAAGTCACTTCTGTGTATTTGGCAGTATAGAATGGGCTCACATTCCTAATGAGAAAAGGAAAGCATTGCAGCCTAAAAGTGAGAAGTGTATATTTGTTGGTTATTCTGAAGATGTCAAAGGTTGCAAACTTCTTCAATCACATTGTAATGAAATTATTATTAGAATAGATGTTAAATTTGATGAAAATATCTTGGTCTACGAGCCTAATTCGACGTTTGTTCCTTCTTTATCCTGCGAGCCTAATTCGGTGGTTGTGCCTTCTTCGGCCTGCGAGCCATCTTCAATGTTTGTGCCTTCTTCTGATTTGGTTTCTTCTTCAGATGATGACAGTGAGAATGAAAATCCACCTCCGCCTGCTCACCCTCCTCCAGATGAGTCCTTTGAACCTGAACCAACACCAGYTCCATCGCTTCCTAGATGGGTCCGTTCAACACGAGAAGTAGTTGGTGATCTTGTTGGTGATCCTTTAGATCAAATTCAGACACATTCACAGTTCCAGCGAGCCTCTTCTCTTTTGGCTCAAGTTTCAGAAACTCATGATCCAGAGACATTTGCAGAAGCWTCAGGTCATCCAGATTGGGATACAACAATGAATGAAGAGTATCGTTCTTTAATGGAAAACGATACTTGGGATCTTGTACCTCTTCCAAAAGGAAGAAACTTATTAGAGGCAACTGGGTCTACAAAACTAAGTATGCATCATATGGACATTTTTAAAGACACAAGGCTCAGTTAGTTGCCAAAGGATTTTCCCAAGTTGAAGGAATTGACTATAATGAAACCTTTTCCCCTGTAGCAAAAATCAATTCCATCCGCCTTGTTCTTGCCMTTGCTACCTCACATAAATGGGAGGTCCATCAKATGTATTTTAAATCCGCCTTCTTGCATGGATATTTGCAAGAAGAAATCTACATAGAACAACCTCCTGGCTATGTCTAGAATGACTCTAGCCTTGTTTTTYGCCTCAAKAAATCTCTTTACGGTATCAAGCAAGCTCCCCGAGCTTGGTATGCCAAAATGGACAACTTTCTTATTTCTAGTGGATTTTCTAGATGCCATTCTGATCCTAATGTCTATACCAAGAAAGTAGGAAGCCATATCATAATCCTTGTCCTTTATGTTGATGACCTTATCCTTACCAGTAGTGACTCAAAACTTTTAAACCATGTGAAAAACAACCTTAAGAAGAAATTTGAAATGATAGACTTAGGATTTTTGCACTATTTCCTTGGCCTCCAAGTCTTGCAAACCAATGAAGGAATTTTTCTTTCCCAGTATAAGTATGCTTGTGACCTTCTTCGTCGCTTTCACATGGATGACTGTAAACCTACCCCTTGTCCCTTCTAGTCTGGAGTCAAGCTTTCTGCCGCCTGTACTTATCCTGAAGTTGATGCCACCCTATATCATCAGTTAGTTGGTAGCCTCTTATACTTGACTCATAACCGTACTGATCTTTCCTTTGTTGTTGGTCTGGTTGCTTGATATATGAAAATGCCCCATGAAAGCCATTGGAAAGAAGCTAAAAGGATACTTCACTATGTTCATGGTACAATTTAGTTCAAGATACATTACAGTTAGGGGGGACTCCTTTATTGGTTGGTTTCATTGATTCAGATTGGGCCGGTGACCCTGATGATCAGAAGTCTACTACAGGTTATGTTTTCAGTCTTGGTTCAGGACCTGTCACTTGGGCCTGTAAGAAACAACAAGTTATTGCACTTTCTTCAGCAGAAGAAGAGTACCAAGCAACGGTAAATGCAAGTCAAGAATCCCTATGGCTTCAACAAATCCTTTCAGAGTTTAGATTCCATCACTAGCATCCAACCAGCCTTTGGTGTGACAATTAGAGTGTCATCAATCTCGCCAAAGATCCATTTCAACATCAGCGTAGCAAAGACATCGAGCTACACATGCACTTCATCAGAAATCTCATTCATGATCAAGTTATTGAAGTGATCTTTTGCCCTACAGAAGATCAAGTTGCAGACATTTTCACAAAGTCTCTTACAGAAGCGAAGTTTTCCAAACTTTGATCTATGTTAGGAGTTCAGGAAGTTGTCATTAAGGGGGGATAGGCTCTAATGCCTCTTTCCTTCTCCTATTGTGTCACTATTGTAAATCCTTCAATCCCATCCCAAGTTGTTCTTAAGGGGGGATGTTAGGATATTTAGACACTTAGGAGTTAGTTAAGATCTACTTGGTATATTGTGTCATTAGGTAAAAGTGTGTTTTATAGTGTGTTTATTTAGTATGCATTAGTATGCATTTGTAGTTAGGAAATCCGATGGTCACGATATGTTCCTGACATAGAGTGATCCAACGGTTCATACTCTCCTCGATCTTAACGACCATTGATCCATGGCTTAACACTCGATTGGTCCATGATCTCTATTTAAAGAGCATGGAGGGTCAATTGTTGATAATCGATTGTGAGAAACTCTCTTGTAAAATCTCTTTGTAATCTTTTTCTTTGCATTAATAAACTGCTCCAAGTGGTCACATTGGTTGGGGCCATGGATGTTTCCCCGTAGGGGTTTTACTACGTGAAAACATTAGTGTGTTGATCTTTGATCTAGTTATGTGAGTGGTTACTGAAGGTGTTCGTCCTCTGTTGGACTACCTGTGTTGTTGAACAATATTGCTTGATACCGATGAGCAGATTTACATCTTTAGTGAATTTGGATCTTGATCCAACAATTTCTTCAGGGGCCTCCTTAGGAAGCATCATAGCTAATGTTTCTTTGAATAATGGCTTTGGGCTAAGGACATATTTGACTTCTCTTACCCTCTTTTTCAATATCTCATTCTCTATATCGTACTCTGTTATTGAGTGAGCCAGAGCCTCACCGATAGCCCGATGGAACTCCAAAACCCATGAAGGTTGTTGGTTTTAAAGAGAAATAAAATTAATGGTAAACACATAAATAAGCGAGGGACAAAGAAAGTTTATGTTGAGAAACCCTTGAAGGGGGAAATACTATTAATTAATCATTCCCGTGTATCTTTGTATTGTACAATTGGTCCCTTTATGTAATGATAGGTGACCATAACAACTATGTCATAATTATATGATTAGTTCAAACCATATGCATAACTTTCTCCAATAATATCTCCCTAAATATCTCAAATCAATCCATGATATCCTCATACCTAATTTCTCTCCTTATACTCATCTTTCACTCATACGTAGACATTAAGATTGGTCTACTTCATTACATTTGTGCAATTATATATTTTATACATTATTCATAATTCACAAGTATGAATTATTCCTTCATACTCCCCCTTAATGAATACTTGTGATCTCTTCAAATGATCTTTGAATTGGTCCAATCTTCAACATATTTTTATGCTTTGTCTTCATCTTGTGTCTTTGGTTTTATTCATTATACAACTTCAATCTACCTTTTTTACCTGCATAGTATAAAAATAATATTTGTTAAAGTCCATATAAAAAAGTTACCATCCATCGGAATACATGGGTCGCCAACTGATGTATCTGTCGATTCTATAGGAAACTCTTTCCTGTACATGGTTCATCAACCATTCTTGAATAAAAAATCTCATACCTGTACCTATAAATCCCTCTGCATCACCATCAATCATCATCTTGGGTATGCTTTGGCTTACCCTCAACCATTACAACAAGTGATTTATGGCTTATCAAGAACCCTCCTCTGTCATGACAAGTGGTTTCTCCTTACAACAAACAAAAAATTACATCAAGTGGTCTCTAGCTAACCACAAATCTTCAACACACAAATTATGGGGGTACACTTGCCTCTTCATGGCTTACATCGACATTGACTCAGGTACATACAACATTCCTCTTCATTACTTACATCATCATTTACTCAGATACAACATACTTCTTTATACAAACATAGGACCAATATCATCTTTGTTTCCATAATTAAAACAACATTATCAAAGAGGTTATTCAAACTTATTAGGGATATCATTCTCTATGCATGTAAAAAACACACGGTACTACTTATTTACCTTTCTTTGCTTCCTTATTCATTCTTTGTCTTCTTTGTTGTTTTATTCTTCCGTCCTTTTTCGCCGCTTCTCTTGCTTTCTTCACTGTCTTTCTTTCTTCTTTCACTGCTTCATCTTCCTTTCTCATCTGCTTTTGTCATGGAGTCATCATATTCATTAGTCTTATTTTTGTTATCATCTTCCGCTATTATGGAGTCAACATCTTATTCTCTCTTCTTCATCTGATTCTTGCATAATTTTCTCTCTGAATCTTACACACAATACCTGCATAAAATTGTTCTTGTAGGAGGGGTGTATTTATCCAACAAGACACCCGCAATATTCTTTATTCATCTGCAATTACATACTTACAAAATATGTTTCTTTCTAGGTTATACAATGTCCAACAATGAAACCTATGACCTTGGTTTGGAAAACTTAATTGATGCACCAATTCCATGATTTACATAACTTAAATTTCACTTGACTCACTTTTCCTTAAAAGACTTAACAATAACAATACATTAAACCTGTTAGACAGTTGGCTTGGGTTGATGGACAGTTGGTATGGATTGTTGGTTGTCATTGATGTCAAATATTGGAGAGTGATATTGTAGATTGATGTCAACCCTTAGACTTAGTTCATTCCCGATCATTCTTCCCATCATTCCTACCATCATTCCATCCATCAACCAGCCATGATTCCATGACCATTCCACTCACGCAGTCAGCTATCCTTCATACATTCCTATCACTGTACCTGAACCTGTATCAAGAGCCATATCTGTTTGTGTAGATGTTAGCTTGGGAGTTGGACTGAAGTAGCGGGTTTTCAGGCCCATGAGATATTGAAGAGGCGAGTTGTCAGGCCTGTGAGCAATTTCTCTCTGGATGAGAAAATTGTCGGGGAATTGATTTCCTGAAGGTGCTAAACTACAACTGTAGGGCTCTGAGACTTCCTGTTTGGCCTATTGCTAAAGCCCTGGAAGGGAAGTGGGGCAGCCGAGGGACCGTTGAGCAGAGATGGGGCACACTTTTTAGGATGGGACAAGTATGTGGGGATGAGGGATTGTAGGCTGTCATTTGAGTGAGAACCTAAACAAAGTCTTTCCTGTTGTCTATGAGCCTTTAGCCTGGTTAGGAATCCCTTTACCCGAGTGGAGTTTAGTCCTAGCTCGGTGGTGACTCACTGTTGAGAGTGATGAACAGTGTGGTCTAAGGCTGGGAGGTTCGTGGAAGGTTTGCATGCAGTTGGTGATATTCTTACAAAGATAAGTGTCAACTGTGGGATAAAATTACATGTTGCATTGTTATTTACGTACTATTTATTTTATGGGTTTCTCCTATGCATGTTTATAACTGTCTGAATGTTTATGGGTATTTCCTGTATATGATGCATGTCTATGTTTACTGTTATTTCAGTGTGAATTCATGCATTTACATAATGTATTTGTATGCTTATGTTATATATGTAAAGCTTCCACAAGAGTGTTATGAGTGTATGTTTTAAATGCATGCAGTTAGAAAAATTTATGTGGCATAGCTCAGTTGCATGCTGGGTATGTTACCGTATGTTCCGCAGAGAGAGAACAATAAGAGTTCTCTGGCGTAGCGTGGCCCGACATGGATGGCCGGGGACGTTACAAATTGGTATCAGAGCTACAATTTTCAACACTGAGCCTAGATGGGAAGAACAAGTTGAGTTGAAGCGAAATTTCAGAGAGGATTTATTTCGAAGTGGCCAAATTTTGAGTTGCAGAGCATCCAGCTACAATACGATACACAAATTGGGAAAATGCCCAAATTTCGGTTGGTAAATTCATGGGGAAATTGAGAAATTCGTCCATGTGGTAAGATATTGTTGATTTAATATCTGTTCTAGCAAATTCAGACCTGGAATTGGTTGAATTTGAAGTTACAATCAAACCATGACAGATGGAGCGGAATTCATAATTAAAATTCCCAATTTGTGAATTGATTTGGGTGATTTTGTTCCAGAAATGTCAACCCATGGCGATTTGTTATTGCAGACATTGAATTGGTGTTATCGGGTTGAAATTGAATGAATTTCATAGTTGCAGAATGTCTATGGTAATTGGGAAAGAGTTAGGAAAAAGCCCCAATTTCTGCAGCGAAATTCACGAGGAATTGATGCGCATAAAATGAATGTGCATAGGTGAGCGCATTAAAAATGCATGATGCACAGTGAAAAGTTTGTGACAGGTAAAATTTGGCACTGCGCGACAAGATATTGGCGTGTTGGCACGCGCGCTAAATTTTGGCGGCGTGCGGAAAAATGTTAGTGTGTAGGTGTGAGCGCTAAATTTTGGGCGTCGTGCGGAAAAATATTGATGTACAGGACCGCCCGATAAATTTAGCATTGCACGGTGTGCACACACATAATAATGATGCATGTGGTGTGCGCAGTGTTGGCGGAGCGTAGAGGAGTTTTGTTGGTGCGCATGCAATGTGGGTATATGTTGTCACGCGACAGTTTAGTTAGTGGTGCGTCTAGAGTTCTGGTGTGTGGTGGAGGCGTATTAAACTTTGGCATGGTGCAGGGCGTTGAGTGAAATGCATGCGAAATATCAGTGCGTAGTACAAAAACTGCGTGCAGTGGATATCAGCGCACGGTACGAAAATTGCGCGCGGTGGATATCAATGCGCGGTACGAAAATTGCGTGTGGTGGATATTGACACGCAACATAAAAGTAGTGCGCATAAGTTATTGGCGTGATAGAGAAGTGATACACAATGGTTTTAAAGTGCACGAAGATGATTTACCATGTGTTGTTGTTGTGCATGGTGAATATGGGTTCATAGGTTGATATATGTGCACGCGAAGTTGTTTGAAGGGTGAACAACAACAGAAAACCAGTGATTTTCTGTGACGTTTTATATCATTTGAATGTCATACTTTTGTAGCACGTTTTTGAGGGCCTTAAGACTATTTTTAGCAACTCAAAAACCACGAGACAGAGGTGTACTAAAGGTACACTCTGTCTCTGCATCTCAAATAAAAGAGCTTGGAGAGATATTTCTAATGGTGTAAACTATTCGTCAAACAGATCGTTTTTGAGAAAGTTATAGCCCAAACAGTGGAGGGTGAATTTTATGACCCAACTAACTTCAAAGGGCCATAACTTTCAGCTCCAGAATCAGATTGAGGAATAATAGTAGTCAATGGAAATATATTGAGCCATAGAAGACATTACAAGAGTTGAATTAAATTTCTGGGCATGTTAAAGGTGTTTAATATGGAAAATAAGGTACCTGTAGCATTCCAAACCAAAAACACAAATTGGCCTAGAACTTCAACATGCTGTAACTAGTAGCCCAGAACCCAGAATGAGGTGAAACTTGGAAAGAATGTCCATAATATGTTTATGAAGAAACCCAATTAAGATCCTAATAAATATGGAATTGAGTAAGTGCAAGAATGCATAAGTACAATGCAGGATTTTGCTAAATGGAAGTGTGAACATAAAAGTTAATGGGAAAATTTCAAATGACCATAACTTTCTGCTTCAGACTCAGAATTGAGCATGTGAGTAGGCATTGGAAAGGTATTGAGCAATGGAATCTAAATATCCACCCATAAAATTGATCTAGGCATTCAAACTTTTAGGAAATTAGAAAAAAGGATTATGATATATTATTGGACCAAAATGGTTCATATTTTTCATGAAATTGCTGAAACAGTTAGTCTGACAAAGTTTTGTTGGCTGCACATTTTGCAGATTTAACAACAACTATATTAGATCAAGATCAATGTAGAGTCCATAGGAATGGAAGAGGCACAGGGGACTTATAGTCAGGAAGATGAAATCAGAGGGATGAATTTCCATTTGGGCATTGAAGGAACAAACTCCATTGGACATGGAGATGAAAGGAATGCAAACATGAATATGGTAGAGACCATAAAAATTTTGCAGAGGGATGTCCAAAGCCATAAATATGATAATGAAAGGCTTATGAGAGCCAAGGAACAACATGATGACTTCAAAATCAAGTTATTGGAGAGCTTAAACATAATAGAAAATAAATTGGATAAGGAGAGTGGCTCAAGCAAATCTGGAAATCACGGGTCTCATGATGATAAAAGAAAAGAAAGAAGTGTTAGCAGACATCACCATCACTCCCCAAGGCATTCCAATAAGAGATCACATAGAAAATCAAGTCCATCCCCTGTCAGAAGGCATAAGCGTATGGGGTAGATGAGCTACGAGGAGAAATGAACAAAATCAAACCTCCTACTTTTGATGGTGCGCACAAAAAGGATGAAGATGTAGAGACATGGTTGCTGGGCATGAGAAAGTATTTCCAATTACATAATTATTCTTCTCATGCAGAAGGTAGAATTGATATCTATCAAATCAAGGGAAAGGCATCTATGTGGTGGGATCATCTTGTGCAGGTGCAACACATTAAAGAGAAAAGTGTTACTTGGAGGGAATTCAAGAAGTATTTTGAGAAGAAATACTTGACTAAGAGATACTATGACAAGAAAATGAAAGAGTTCTTTGAACTCAAGCTTGGGAGTATGACAATAGATGAATATGAAAGAAGGTTTTTAGAACTACTGAAGTATGTCTCTTTCATCAAGGATGAGACAGTTAAGATTCAAAAGTATTTGAGTGGATTACCATCCTTCATCAGTGACAAAATACATTATGATGATCCCAAGACATTGGAGGAGACCATAAGGCAAGCTAAATGCCTATATGATCAACAAAAATCAAGGCCAACTTTCCAAAAATCTCGGGAAGACAAAAAGAAGTTCAAGGTGGATCAAAGGAAGAAGGGATCTAAGCCACCATTCTTCATAAATAATCCATACGGACAAAAAATTCCTAGAGAGCCCAGAACGATTAAAATAGGGGGTCAAAGGCCAAGGCATCCACCTATTCAATGTTGGGGTTGTAAAGGAGATCATATGTTCAGAGATTGTCCTCACAGAGGTGAAAAAGGGAGAACTATTCACAATGTACAACAAGCTAAAACATTGGAGTACATGGGTAGAAATGTGCCAAGGATCTATGCAACCCTGGACAACAAGAAAGTAGAGTATCAGTCACACATGATTGAAGTGGAAGGTATGATAAACAACCAAACCATTGCTATTTTAATTGGTTCAGGAGCTAGTCATAGTTATATAGATCCTAAGATGGTGGAAAGTTTGCATTTTCCAAGAAGAAAGCATGGAAAATCTTGGTTGGTCCAGCTGGCTACAGGAGCCAAAAGAAAAGTTAATGAGATGATTAAGTCATGCCTCATGGACATGAATGGATTGAACACCAAGGCAGATTTAAACATCTTGCCTTTAGGTTCCTATGACTGTCTAATTGGGATGGATTGGTTGGACCAACATCATGCTCTCTTAGACTGTCATAACAAAGAATTTACTTTCTTGGATGAGGAAGGGTAACTAAGGATAGTGCAGGGAATTCCCAGGGCAGTAACCATCAGAGAAATTTCAGCATTGCAGCTGAAGAAATGTTATAGGAAAGGGTGTCAAATATTTGTAGCACATATGGAAGAGACACCTAGTGATAAGGTGCCAAATTTGGAAGATTATGCAGTCCTAAAAGAGTTTGAATATGTGTTCAGGGAGGTACTAGGACTACCCCCAAAGAGAGATATTGATTTCTCCATAAATTTAATGCTTGGAGCAACTCTAGTGTCAAAGACTCCTTACAGAATGAGTACACCAGAGTTGAAGGAGTTGCAAATGCAGCTTGAGTAACTTCTGAAGAAGGGGTATAGATGCCCAAGTGTGTCACCTTGGGGTTCCCCAGTCTTGTTTGTGAAGAAGAAAGATGGAACATTAAGATTGTGCATTGATTTCAAACAGTTGAATAAAGTGAATGTTAAGAACAAGTATCCTTTGCTAAGGATTGATGATCTTTTTAATCAATTGAAGAATGCAAAGATATTTTCAAAGATAGATATTAGATCAAGATACCATTAGGTAAGGATTAAAGAGTAAGATGTCAACAAGACTACCTTCAGGACAAGGTATGGTCATTATGAGTTCACAGTGGTGCCATTTGGGTTGTCAAATGCACCAGTTGTTTTCATGTGCTTAATGAATGGTGTTTTCCGAGAATATTTAGACAAATTTGTCATTGTCTTTTTGGATGACATTCTGGTATATTCCAAGTCAGAAGAAGAGCATGAGAATCATTTGAGGATGGTGTTGCAAGTATTAAGGGAGCATCAGTTGTATGCCAAATTGAGCAAGTGTTCATTTTATCAGAAGCAAATTCACTATTTGGGACATATCATTTCAAAGGATGGAATAACAGTGGATCCTGAGAAGTTAGAAACCATTAGAGAATGGTCAGTGCCAAAGAATGTGACAGAGGTCAGATCATTCATGGGCCTTGCAGGCTACTACATGAGATTTATTGAAGGACTTTCAAAGATTGCACACCCAATCACTTCCTTGCAAAGAAAGGGTGTGAAGTTTCAGTGGAAATTGGAATGTTAAAAGAGTTTCCAACACTTGAAACAATTATTGACAAGTGCTTCAATACTAAGGATTGTAGACCCAAATGAAGACTTCATTGTGTTCACAGATGCATGTAAAGAGGGACTTGGTGGAGTCCTCAGTCAAAATGGGTTTTTTATATGTTATGAATCAAGGAAGTTGAAGGAGCATGAAAGACACTATGCCACTCATGATTTGGAGTTGGGAGCCATAGTGCATGCCTTGAGGAAATGGAGACACTACCTCATGGGAAAAAGGTTTGAGCTAAGAATAGACCATAATGGTCTGAAATTTTTACTTGATCAACCAACTCTAAATGTTAGGCAAAGAAGATGGTTAGAATTTCGAAGTGAATATGACTTTGATATAAATCATATCAAGGGGAAAGAGAACAAAGTGGTTGATGCACTCAACAGAAGAGTGCATGAAATGCATGCTACAACCATTAGCATGTACCAATCAGATTTGAAAGACAAAATTATAGAGGCTGCCAAATCAGATTTGCAATGCAAAGAATTAGTGGAAAAATTACAGTAAGGTAATTTGCAACAGAAAATTGAAGATTACAAGCTAGACAATGATGAAATTATCAGGTACAGGGGCATAATTTATGTACCAAATTCCCAGGAGTTGAAAAATCTGATATTGAGAGAAATGCATAATGTTCCTTATGCTGGGCACCAAGGATATCAAAAAACTATTTCCGTTGTCAAGGGCTAGGCATGAAGAAAGAGGTTGCTGATTTTATTGCCAGATGTTTGGAATGGAAAACGGTAAAGGATGAGCATAGACACCCAACTAGTTTGCTACAACCATTACCCGTTCCTGAGTGGAAATGGGAAGTTGTAACAATGGATTTCATCACCAAACTTCCGAGAACAAACAAGCAACATGATTCTATCATGGTAGTGGTGGATAGGCTTACTAAAGCTACCCATTTTGTTCCAGTTAAGCTCACTCACAAGGCATTGAACATTGTTGATGTTTATATGAAATAAATTGCTAGATTACATGGCATACCCAAGACAATTGTGTCTGACAGAGATCCAAAATTTACCTCAAATTTTTTGAAAGGATTATTAATTGGGTTTGGAACAAATTTGAATTTTAGTACATCTTATCATCCAGAATCAGATGGACAAATAGAGAGGGTGAATCAAGTGATTGAGGATATGTTAAGAATGTATGTGATGGATAAACCATAAAAATGGTAAGACTACCTACACTTGGTAAAGTTTGCTTATAGCAATGGGTACCAAGCATCTCTAAAGATGATCCCATTTGAGGCACTTTATGGCAGAAAGTGAAACACACCAGTAAGCTGGGATAACCCAGCAGACAGAGCAGTGGTTGGGCCAGATTTTCTCAGGGAAATGGAGGAGCAAATGATAAAAATAAAGCAAAATTTAAAGGTTGCACAAGACAGGAAGAAAATCTATGCTGATAAGGGTAGAACTCACAGGGAATTTAAAGTGGGTGACCATGTATTTTTGAAAGTGAAAGCCAACAGAAGTTCCCTGAAGTTGGGAAATTGTTCAAAGTTGGAAGCTCGCTATTGTGGGCCATTTGAAATCCTAGAGAGGATTGGCCCAATGGCTTATATGATTGCATTGCCTACATCTATGTCTGTTCATAATGTATTCCATGTATCATTGCTAAAGAAATATATACCTGATGCTAATCATGTTATTGATTGGACTGTGATTCAGGTGGAGAAAGAAGACGCTTTTCAAGTGCATCCAGTATGCATTCTGGACCAGAAAATCAAACAACTCCGGAACCAATCCATAGGGCTTGTAAAGGTCCAATGGACCTGGTACAGTCCTAAGGACGCTACCTGGGAGCATGTGGATGCAATGTGGGCAGAATACCCACATCTTTTTGAGGATTTTTGAAATTTTGTTGTACATGGGTACATGATGCACCGAGGACAGTGCATAAATAAGGGGAGGGGATTGTAATATCCCTAAGGCCGAACCCAATTGTAAATGTAAATGCAAATGTACTTAAGTTGGTGAGCTGTATGAATTCATTTTATATGCACATTTCATGGTATAGTGCACGCATGTACTACGCAGTAAAATGAGGAAGTGTGCACATTCCTGGATACCACACAGAACAACTTGAGTGTGCATGATTGTGAGGCCAGTGAGCCTTTGTGTATATGCTATTTTTTATAGGCTAGTGAGCTGGTTATTATAATTTAGGATGCTTATGTTTTGAATAGGCCGGAGATCCTAGGTGTTAAAGGCCAGTGCACCTGTTTTTGTACATGTCTCCTAATTAATATAAAATACATTGTTGTGCGCAGACCGACCATGATAAAAGAGATGGGGGACTAAACTCCACTGGTTAGGGAAAGGGAGGGGCCTAAAAGTTAAGGAAAAGGGATAAGCTAGGGAGCTTAAGCCAAAAAGGAATATTATATTAATATTTCTTAAAGTATAAAGTATGGGTAATGATTTTATCCTAAGTTCTAAAGTTGGGGCCAAGTGGGCCAAAGTAGCTCCCAAAATGACAAGTATGAAGTTGGGGACATGCATACATATTGTTGGGACTTAGTTCATTCCCGATCATTCTTCCCATCATTCCTGCCATCATTCCATCCATCATCTAGCCATGATTCCATGACCATTCCACTCACGCAATCGGTTATCCTTCATATGTTTTTATCACTGTACCTGAACCTGTATCAAGAGCCATATCTATTTGTGTAGCTGTTAGCTTGGGAGATGTACTGAAGAAGCGGGTTGTTAGGCCCATGGGATACTGGAGAGGTGGGTTGCCAGGCCCATGATAAATTTCTCTCTGGATGAGAGAATTGTTGGGGAATTGATTTCCTGAAGGTGCTAAACTATAGCTGTAGGGCTTTGAGACTTCCTGTCCGACCTATTGCTAAAGCCATGGAAGGGAAGTGGGGTAGCCGAGGGACTGTTGAGAAGAGAAGGGGCACACTTCCTAGAGTGGTAAAGGCATGTGGGGAATGAGGGACTGTAAGCTGTTAGTTGAGTGAGCACCTGGACGAAGTCTTTCCTGTTGTCTATGAGCCTTTAGCCTGGTTAGGAATCCCTTTACCCGGGTGGAGTTTAGTCCTAGCTCGGGGGTGAATCACTATTGAGAGTGATGAATAGTTCGTTCTAAGGATGGGAGGTTCGTGGAAGGTCTGTACACAGTTGGTGATATGCTCATAAATATAAGTGTCGATTGTGGGATAAAATTACATGCTGCATTGTTATTTACGTGTTTATTTTATGGGTTTCTCCTATGCATGTTTATAACTGTCTGAATGTTTATGGGTATTTCCTATATATGTTTCATGTCTATGTTTACCTGTTATTTCAGTGTGAATTTGTGCATTTACGTAATGTATTTGTATGTTTACGTTATATATGTAAAGCTTCCGCAAGAGTGTTATGTGTGTATGTTTTAAATGCATGCAGTTAGAAAATTTTATGTGGCATAGCTCAGTTGCATGCTGGGTATGTTACAATATGTTCCATAGAGAGAACAGTAAGAGTTCTCTGGTGTAGCGTGGCCTGGCATGGATGTCCGGGGATGTTACAGGTTAAGTGAACAAAGTGTCTAAGTGGACAAAGTGGCCAAGTGGACAAAGTGGTTAAGTGGACAAAGTGGCTAAGTGGACAAAGTGGTTAAGTGGATACTTCTAGAGGAAGCTACTTGTGAAGATTTTTAATGACAAAATCATAAATATTTCAATCTCACATTTCGTCAAACATTTGACTAACCTGAGATTTTAGTCTTTTAATAAATGCCTTTAAAACTGAAAGAAACTGAAAGATAAAACACTTAAGTCAAGTAAATCACTGATCCATACTCTGATAAGGCAATAAATAGACAAGTGATTTTTGGTCCAATGACCAAGGCAAAAACCCCACTGTGGGGAAAACCCTGTGATGCAGGAGCATCCCTCACGACAAGCAAAACCAACGTGAAAGCAGAAAACAACTGGAAGACGTCCAACGCAAGTTTTTGAATTTTTTAATTTTCCCTTGAAGTTGATGCGCTAAACATAAATGAGATCATTTAATTTAGGCGCCTTGGTAAAAATGTAATCAGACCTCGAGCCATACGCTCTCGTCTGAGATAGACAGAGGCATTTATAGTAGTAGTTGTAGGTAGATAGAATTGAATTCTTAGATTAGATAGTTCTTGAAGGAAGTGGGAAACGGGATATAGACACCCTCATTTGTACCATTGTAAAATTAGAAGAACAACAGGAGAAAGAAGAGTCTAGAGCATAGGAGAATAGCAGAGAGTTGTAGAAGAAGAACACCCATGTACAGATCTTGAATTAATAGAAGAAGTTGATTCAGATTCATGGTTGTTTTTTTATTCTCTGTGTATGTGTGTTGAATGCTCTGCTTATGAATATTACTTCCTGTTATGCATTTGTTATTATGCTGTGTGTATGATTTCATGTATCGAGATTGAAAACTGAGAGGAAGTGAGGTGAGTTACAATTGTTTCTCTCTTGAGCAAAGATTCCTGCAAGGAGTGCAGTTGAAGTCATCCACAAGGAGTGCGTGACAGAAGGCTCAGGGAGTTAAACTCTTGTTCTCAAAACACTCAGAAGTGAAAGTGGGTTGTTGAAGCCGTGCAAGGAGTGCGCAGGATAAGGGAGAAAGTCTCAATCGTGAAACTGAGCAGAAGTATTGAAGGACTACTGCTACGGGCATACGCAGAGTCAAGAAGCTCAAACAGTTGAAGTGTTCACAGGCTTGCCGCAAGGAGTGCGTGCAGAGAACCTTGTTAAGGTTGAAGTGATTTGGCAAAGTTCAGGAGGGACAGGCCTCTGAGTCGCTGAAGATCAGCATAGATCAGTGTGACGTGAAGTCAGAAGGAACGTCCCAGGTTGGCGAAAAGGCGAAGGAATCTCGTGGAGAGATAGTCCTTTTCATTTTGTGGATTAACCAAGGAAGAACGGAGGGTCGAAATCTTCTAAAAAGATTTCGCGAAGTTCCGAGGATCGTTAGATCTTGCGGAGGTGCAAGGAGGTTACTGAGAGAAGATTTCGAAGGGTTTGAAGCTCAGGAGGGGCAGAGCCGTCAATTCAGAGTCACTGAAACCATAGGATCTACACATGGTATCATGTATCGGGGACTCAGAAGTTGAATCCCCAAAGTTGTGCAGCAAGGGCAGCGAGATCGCGGGACGCGATATCCCTGCAAGATCAGAGCTGTTCGTTGAGGAGGACGCGTGTAAGGAGATCCTTATCTCGCATACTCGGACATTGGAGGATCGAAAGGGAACCCCTTCAGGCTCACGAGAAGCGAAGTGGCAAGAGATTGGTAGCCATCCATCTAAGAGGACAGGTGGCAGAGATCAGAGATCTCGCGAACTCGAGAGTTCGCAGAGTGAAAGCTCAAGTATTGGGTGTTCAAAGTCGCGAGGCGCGAGGACGCGAAGTGATGAGAGATTGGTAGCCGTCCATCTGAGAGGACAGGTGGCAGAGATCAAGAGATCTCATGAACTCGGGTGTTCGCAGGGTAAAGGCCCAAGTATTGGGTGTGGAAAGTCGCAAGGCGCGAGGACGCGAGGTGACGAAGGAGCGAGAAG
>JASDQU010508635.1:78355-91268 GCA_032191745.1 Picea mariana | reverse complement strand
TCAACGAGTGCACATATTTATATGTTTAATGGGATTAATTTGACCACTCTATCTAAGACATATGACACACCAGGCAACCTTGACAAAGGAAAGGTCACTAATAGTACCGGTACTTTACTGGATCCATCGTCGTCCTCTGTTAGTCCTCCATCGGTTAATCCTTTGTCTGGACCACTTAAGATTGAGAAACCTATGTTCGACTCTATATTATGCCCTCCTAAGAGCACTATTTTCAAAGCTACCTTTAATCCTAGTTCACGTGCCGCCCAGAACTACAACATTGTTGAAGATTTGGCTGAAGAACCATGTGACATGTCTGTGTTAGAAGTTCTACATAAATTCCCCAGTCAACGTAGAACGCTCTTGGATGCTATTGGCGTTGTTGATCTTGAGTCGTCCAACCATATCATGTTTAACCTAGACAATTATGCATCTCAACTCTCCCACCAACTTGCTTTCCAAGTTGATGTTGTTGTTCACAATCAACAAATCCACCGAACTATTCTGGATGAGGGAGCCTCAACTTGTGTCATGTCTTTAGCATGTTGGAAAGGTTTAAAATCACCCGCACTTAACAAATCCCCAACGATTTTACGTGCCTTCGATGGGCGAGGTTTTCATCCCCATGGGATTTTACAGTCCCTGGCCATCCAATTGGGTGGAAAAACTGTCACTTTTGATGTCGAGGTGGTCGATGCTCCCCTCAATTACAACTTGTTACTTGGAAGAAGTTGTTTTTATGCTATGACTTTTGTTGCCTCATTGCTCTTTCAATTTGTACAATTTCCTCATCATGGAAAAATTGTCACTGTTGATCAGTTAGATTTTTGCACAACCAATGCTCGTGCTCCCACTACCAACAACATTCCTTTCTTCAGAGACCACAAGATCATGTATGAAAGTGTTGGTGTTGGCTTGTTGAAATATTCTAGCCTTATGGGTACCTTCCCTACACCACTTCCACCGACTACACATCATATTTCCACCGTCGATATGATTTCAATCGCGGCTTATCAATCTTTGGAATCATCTGACCCTTGGATTGTACCTAGTCCTTTGGAAGTCGATGCACTAGGTGACATCGTGCCACTTGGTTCAGCCAAAACCTCATACATTTCTATCCAATCCACTTCTCCCTCTTCGGATGACCAACATCTATTAGCACCCAACAATTACTCGATGCCATCATGATTAAGTTCCTTGTCATCTGCAATCAACTACATTTTCCCAAATTTTCCCTTGGATGAATCTATTATGGAAATGTTGAGCATTGACGAGCTACCTCAGGATAATAACCATCATCGATCCTATTTTCTTCCCCCTCATGAAGAAATTCGGGCAAATATATAGTCTATCTCCCCTCCTGATGTCGATTTTCCATCGTCTCCCATGCCTTTGACTTCCAATGATTTAGATCTGGTAGTTGACATGGTGATCTCTTCGGTAGGGATTTTGGAGCCTGATCTCCTTACCCATGTCGCGACCCTCGACATGTGTTCCTTCCAGAGTGATTTTCTTCCATCTAGTGAAGATCTCTTGGAAGCCATGACTGAGTTTTGTATGTTGACATGGTGTCCTTCCAGGACGTTATTCTCTTGGAATCCATGATTGTGAAGAGTCCACGAACATAGTTTTTCTTCTCTGTGGCAAGATCATTAAAAAATGAAACAGAGGTCATGAGCACAGTTTCTCTTCTCTATGGCAAGATGGTTAAAAAATGAAACAAAAGCTTTGAGTATAGTTTTCCTTTTTGTAACAAGCTCATTAAAAAATGAAACAACGATCTAGGGATTGAACCTTGAGCCCTGAGCATAGTTCTTTTTCTATGTCAAGATCATTAAAAAATGAAATAGACAGCTCTCTTGAACCTTCATTTCATCCACCCTTTTCCTTTTTCTCCATCTAGTAGAGAAATTGGTGACAACCTCAAAGTTGGTGAATGAATTGAAGCTTGGAGGGCATGTCTCCAGAATTTGATGATCATTCTAGAGTTAAGCCATTAGCTTTCAAGATAGGGGCATACCGAGCTTAGTCTTTGTTCTTTCTCATGCTCAAAATAAAATGAGAATGTAACCGAGTAGACTTTTATCACTTTTTCGGACTCGCATGGATATACAAAAAAGGAACCCCTTGGAGTTGTCTTTGAGCTCTTTTTAGACTCTCTAAACATGAAGAGATTGTCGAGTGATCTTGCTTCCTTTCCCACTTGTTAAAAGGTTTGATAGGGTGTCTTTCGAGTGATAATTTATCTCTTTTTCAGCCTCAAAAGACTAATGTTGCACCTCTTTCATCACCTTAGTGAGAAAAACAGAGGTGCTTGCAAGATTAGTTGGGTTTGCTAAGCAGGACAGTTGTAAGGAAAAGGGTTAGAGAAAGAAATATAAAAGAACAACTAAGAATTAAACTAAGAAATAAAATAACAACTAAAATAATGAGCATAGGGACATAAGGACAAAAGAAACAATAAGACCCATGTCACCAATGGTAAGGTTTATATCAGTGAAAGAAAACACCAAGAAGAAAGAGGACTATGAGTCCCTTCTTCCTCCAAGGGAGGGCTCTTGGACCCCCACAAATAAGCTCTTCTTACAAATTTGAATGAAAACGGTGAAAGAATTCTTTGCTAATCCACTCAAGGGGTGAGATCGATTGCCCAATGAAATGGTGCTAGTATACTCTTGATGAGAATAGAGGATTCCTCAAGAGAATAGTAGCAGCATAACTTTTCTATTGAATTCCTTAAAAAATGAAGTGCACCCATGGCCTTTTTATAGAACCTCTTTGAGGTATTGTGCAACCAGCTTGTAGTGTGTAAAGAGGCTAATTAGGACATTTTTAGGTCTTTGACCAGCGACCCAGTCAGATCCAGTCCAGATTTGAGTGTCAAATCAACTTGGAAGCTGAACCAGAAGTGGGTGGGAGGCTGACCACTCTCATAAATGTGTCGTTCTTAGATGTGCATGGCTTTTAGCGACCACAATCGCGCATCGGGCGCATGTGCGATTTTCTTGCATTTCTGTTTTGCACATGTGCACACGTACCCTGTGTAGTCATAGTGCACTTTAATTTTGTCACTGGTTGTATAGTTTTTGACCCTTTGGAAATGCTTTTGTGGTAATTTTGGTCCATGGGTCACCTCATAACTGTTTGACGATGCTAAATTCTTGTAACCATTTGTGAACGAAATTTCAATGATAACAGATGCCCCCTGATGGATGAGGTTAGGAGCATACGTATAGCCAAAATCCATCAATGTTTCTTCTACTAAGAGTGCCATTGTAAGAGAGAGCAATAGTGGGATTGTCAAGAGTTACCCATTGGAGGGAGAAGGGAACCTATAGAACCCAACCTTTCATAAGGTGTGTAAAAATAAACTATGTACAAACGAGGCGGGCATGCCCCATGCTCGTGTCATGTAACTCAAAAAGGAATGATGTGTTGATGTAGACAACTGCATTGCCCTTGGGGGCGATCGTGATAAAGGAAGAAGACAATGTTGCAGAGGAACATACTCTGAATAGTAGGCAGTGACATTTGTAAGAAATATCATGGATTTTGTAGGCATTGATAGCCCGGCCAAGTTCAGAGGTCTAAATAACTACAATAGTCGCAAAGTAAGACCCACCGTAACATGAGAAAGTGTTGAATTCAAATGTTACGGGGGTCAACAATAGCAGGGAGAAATTATGGTTCACCCTGTGCCATCTGAGACCTCTCATTGGAAAGGTAATGAGAGTCAAGATATTGTTGCCCTTCTGGAAACTGTGCCAATGTCGACGAAAAAGGGGAATGCAAATCCGAAAAGCAAAGAGCTTCATGAAATCTACTAGGTGAGGTTTAGGATCTAGAAGAGGTACATGGATGAAGTCAAGATATAGGAAGACTCAAGAATTCCCTTGGTTAGGGTTATATGTGAGGTATAAGTGGCCGCAACTATTCAACTAGGTCGAGTGTCAGGGGGACAACAAGACAGGGGATAAGTTGTGCCAGAGGCAGGACAAAGTGAACAAACTCAGAGGGAAGATGTAAGTGGCCTGTGGGATACTCGAAGTATATGGACGATGGAAACATGGGTAGATGATAAGGAGTGCCTCAACCAAGGGTGATATGGGTTGTGTTTGCCAAAAAAGGGAAGAAGGTCATCAAAGGTGGCGACAAAAGGAGATGTAAATGCTGGAAACAAAGGCTTTTTACAATGTACCAAATAAATAAAGAATAATTTGGGATGATTTTACAAATACGAAAATGGGTGCCCCAATGTAATATGGTTGGGCCGGTTAGGGAATAGTTTGCTTGGAGAACTGGTGGAGGGTGGGGGCCCCATGGGTGGGTTTCTGTATGAGGTAGGTGAAATGAAGGGAAATTTGCAGAGGGGCAAATTGATTGTGGATGAAATGGAGGGTTCATGATACTGCGGAGGTGCAGTCAAAAATAGAACCTTGAAGAGATAATCTGGGAGTCCAGTGGGAAATCTAGCAAAATGAGGAGAAGGAGTGTGTGGCTGATTCACGACATGATGTAAGACTATCAAGACTCTTGTCCCTAAAGGGTTGAAAAACAGCATGAGTGTCACAGTGCAACAAGATGCTATGAATGGGACAACTCATGTGGGGGAGAGTGCTACCAGGTGATAGTACCTAAGATGCAATGGAGGTGTTGGTACTGTAGAGCCGTAGATGGGGATCCTATAGGAAAATGTTAGAGGGTGTGACTGGAGATGCAAGTGAGATTCAGATGGAATGATTACATGTCAGTGTTGATTATATACCTGAAGGGGTTTCGTTGATGTATGATGACCAAGTACCTGCACACATGAAAACCAAATACCTGACGTGAACAATATCTGAAGAGAATCGAACATACGAGCATTTATTTGATAATTTTGAACATGAACATGCATACCTGGACAGGGTATGAAAAATAGCACCCCGAGGGCTAAGGATAAAAAGTGACATGGGGACTGTCTTGATGTAGATGACGAGATGTTGATCCCATGGCTGAAGATGGATTGAAGAACGAACACCTAGAGCTCTCAGAATGGTGATTGGAAGTTTGGCGGAAAGGCCTATATATAGTTGTAGGGCCCACATTGCCACCTCATTTGTACTTGCTGCCAGAGTGACTGGACAAGAGGTATTGAGAGGAGATTTGGAGATTTCAGGAGAATGAGGTAGTTGATCCAGGACCAGCGAGCTTTAGGTTGGTAGTCTTATCATCTTGCATAGAAGTAGATTTTCCATTTATGGGCAGGGTCTGTACAGAGGGCCGTACAGGGGATTTTATGGGTGTGGGCCCCCAATAGTGCGGGCGATCTGGAAATATGCACGCACGAGTGTGCACCTATTATCCGGATAGCCATGCATGGGTGTGTCCGTAGGGGGGACAAAGGCACACATGATATGCACACCTGTTTGCTACACAGTCGTGCATGGGTGCATGATTGTGTAGTGTACAGGCGCACATTGATGCGCGCCTGTGTTTGTGACAGGGGTGCATGGAAGCACCCTTGTAGGGTGGGCAGGTGTGCACGTATGTGTGCCTGTTGGATGGACAGGTGCACCTGAATGCACGCCTGTGGGATGGACAGGCACGCATATGTGCGCACTTGTGGGGTGAACAGGCGCACATATGTGCACGCCTGTGGGTTAAACAACCGCGCCTTGGGGGCAAGGATGACGGGTGAAAAACTCATATTTTTTTAAAGTTTTTTATGGTCAATATGGCTGACCTAGGACTATATTATGTGGTTGCAGGCGATCATTTTGCATGATGTTGATCGGTTGGTGAGAGCGAGATTGGTCCCAGCTGAGGGATGTCGTGGAAATTGAGGAGCTGGGGGTTCATGCAACTTTGGTAGCCTATGGGATGCTGAAGTTCTTCGAGTGCTCATTGGTATGGGCACATGAGTATCTCCTACAGTTTCTTCTCCAAATGTGGAGTCCAGACCTGAATTGCTTTATGATGTTGGGAGAGCAGATCGCCTTCACTACGGTGGAGGATATATACTTTTTAACTGGGCTCCCTTTTCGGGGAATGCCCCTACTGGCAGAGTCGATCTTACCTGTGGACATGTCGTTAGCGACATTGGGTTGGAGGTACTACTCGAGGGAGAACTACATGTCGGGATCCATCGTGAGCATCGGGGCGATGGATGCTCTAGCGTATTGTTGTGTAGCAACGATGGTTGTGAGGGTGTATGGGTCCCTCACAACTCAGCGGATCAGTGGTAGTCAGCTGAGTGTTATGGGGAGGGCACTAGCTGGTGAGCACTTTGCCTGGGGATTTATGCTGCATGCCAGGATGGTACGGTAGCTAGACCGATGTCGATCCACCAGCACAAGGGACTTTACCTTTGGGTCCATATTGGTGGCATAGTTTTTGGATAGGGTGCCTATGTTGCACCCTAGCATTTTATTGGGTGCTCCTGGTGCGCGAGAGATGTGATTGAGGCAGTGATCAACGATATTGGTTCACCACAGTGGTGGTGAAGGGGGTCATTTCTTCACAGCTGAGGAGGCATAGGTGTGGCGGCAGATGACGTAGGTTATACTGCAGTATCCTTACGTTGGTGTTGACTTTCGGGGTGATCCAGACATGGTGTTACCTCCAGGGGAGGTGTTTGATCACTGAGGTTTGTTTATGAGTTTTGATATGTTGATTTTTGAGATAGCATGACATGTGTATTTTGTATAGATGTCGATACTATAATTTGGTTTTTTGTATGTGTATATGTGGGACCTCGCGGGTGCAAGGTTGAGCTGCTGAGAGCATCGGCTCGCCAGGAGCCGGGGAGACCATCGCAGGGAGGGCCGCAGGCAAGAGAGAGACATCGGCATGAAGATGTTGAGGCGAGACCAACTGACGATGAGAGAGCAGCGAGGACATGTTGATTTGATGACCCAGGTGTTGGTCCATCGCATGCTCCTCCGGCGGATGCCGGAGTAGATTTTGAGGATAGTCACCGCCACCTGGAGGTGGTGCTACAGGGCGTGCCTGAGGGCATGTGGTCGTGTATCCAGGATGAGGGAATCCTGGAGCAATGTGTGGGACTTCCGCCATCGTGGCAGTCCATGGTGTGGCGAGTAGCAGTAGCAGGTGCTGCTATGACTGGACGGTTACCTCCCAATCCGAAGGGACCAGTACTGAGTGGGGGACCACCGCCTGAGGGAGGGTCAAGAGGTGGTGCTCTAGAGTCACCTTGAGTGGTGCTCTATGTATTTTTGTATTTTTGTATATAGGCTGGTGAGCCCATTTTGGTGTAGTGGCACCAGTTTTGTATCGAGGTGCTTCGTTGGCCTGCAGACGTTTATATATTTGTATGTAAACATTTTGATGGCACTGTGGACCGATATATATATATATATATATATATATATATATATGAGTATACATTTTGGGGTCTATGTGATGTTTACATGTGTTTGTAAATGTGTTGATGATGTCTAATCTATATATGTTTTGACAGGTTTTTGATAGTTTTACGTATGTGTAGAGGTATCTTGATGTGATATATCTCAGTCTAAGACAATGTTAGCTAAGTTATCTATAATTTGGTTCAATTGTCTTGGAATATGTGTAAATGTAATGAAATCGAAATGTCAAGATAAAAGTCTAACTTGCAAGTATTCGTGAAAGAAGTGAGGATCATGGACAC
Organism: Picea mariana; assembly: GCA_032191745.1. Lineage (NCBI taxonomy): Eukaryota > Viridiplantae > Streptophyta > Pinopsida > Pinales > Pinaceae > Picea > Picea mariana. The sequence goes on along the minus strand of JASDQU010508635.1, from coordinate 83,614 downwards.
GGTACACATTGTTGAGCTGGAGAATGACTAGTTGAGAGTCAAGAAAGACGCTAAGGTGACAAATATGATGATGCTAGGCCTCGGTGAGGAGGCCAATGATGGCAGTGTATTCGGCTTGGTTGTTGGTGGCTGAACCCAAACATATGCCACTAGAATGGAACATTTCATGTGATGGGGTATAGAGGGCCCAAGCTACTGAAGCGAGATTTTCTGTCCAATGGCTAGCGCCGTCGGTGTAACTGATGTGGTAGGCCGGTGAAGGAAGCATCTATCAATAGCACAAATGACAGTTTAGATGTGAGGGATGGAAAAAAGATTAAAAACACTATAAAAGAAATAACCTAAAGTAGAATGGCTACGCTTAGGCATAAAATTTCTTTAAGTATAACCCGTTGATGGGTTCTTTGAGTGAGAGGCCTTCGGGAGAGGCCAATATGTATGTGCCTTTATTGAGGCAATGTTGGATAATATAGGGGCCATGCCATAGTGACTCGAATTTTCCATGACCAAGGGCATCGTGAGTGATATCGTAAGAAAGGACAAGGTCGCCTTCGTGAAATGAGCGAAGGTTGACATGGTGATCAAAGGTGGCTTTTAACCATTTTTTGGTTGCCTCATTGTTATATAATGAAGATCGGCGATCTTCATCCAGGGATTCTAAGTGCAACAAGCACTGCTCCATTGGAGCAGTGTCGGGTAATAGCTCAATTGTGGTGCGTAAGGTGGGAATTTTGCACTCGATGGGAAGAGTGGCCTCAACCCCATGGACTAGCTGAAATGGTGTGAAACCAGTGGTCATTTTCACGGCCATACGATAAGCCCATAGCGTGGAAAATAACATATGATGCCAATTGGTCTTATGTTTATTAACTGTGCACTATAACATGGTCTTGAGGACCTTGTTAACTGCTTTGACCTGTCCGTTAGACTGAGGGTAATATGGTGAGGCAAACTCATGGGAGAATCATAACCAATATGAGAGTTCGATGAAAATATCATTCTCAAAGTGTTTCTTGTGATCAGAAACTAGTTGGGGTGGTACTCCAAAGCGAGATATGACGTGATTAAAGAAAAAATGCGTTGCAGTGTCAGCGGTATTGTTGAAAGTGGGCATAGATTCTGCCTATTTTGTGAAGTAATCGACTGCGACAACAATGTATTTGTGTCCATTGCTGGATGGGGGATTACAAGTCATGAAGTTGATGCCCCATTTACAAAAGGGGTCGGCAGAAATGACTGGGTGAAGAAGAGTAGGTGGTGCTCATGCTTTCTTGGCGTAAAGTTGACATTTCTTGCATCACTTCACGGCATGAATGCAATCATGAAATAATGTAGGCCAAAAATAACCTGCTTGGATGATTTTTTGAGCAGTGGACATTCCCAAAATATGGCCCCCACATGCGTCGCTATGGCAGTCATTCAAGACTCTATCGGCCTCATCAATAGTCAAGCATCGACGAAGTATGGTGTCGACCCCTCACCGGTATAAGATGTCTCCGGGGGGGCTGGTGATGAATATGACGATGATCATCTCATGAGAGGTTGTTATATAACTTTTTGGTTCGGAGGTAGACAAGGAGGTCGTCGTACCAAGGATCATCCGAAGTGATGTAAAAGAGATGTTCGTCGGGGAAGTCAGTATTGATGGGGGCACTGGTAGTATCAAAGGGGAAGGTCATGACAATTTCGGTGAGGACAAGAGCTTTCTTTCTCTTGGGTGTTGAGAATTCAAGATCGTATTCTTGAAGGATAACGATCGATCGGGCGAATTTTCCATTAATTTACCGATAGCTGAGCAAGTATTGCATAGGGTTGGAATCTACTATGACCTTAGTCGTGTGAAGCAGAATGTAATGATGCAATTTTTGGACTGCAAGGATGATTGCAAGGGCTAGTTTCTCTTCGTGTTTATACTTCAAGATTGTCCCTGAGAGTTTTTTACTAATGTAGTAAATGACATGCTCATGATCGTCATCACCAATTTAACCGAGAACTCCTGCTACTAAGACAGTTGATGCTGATGTGTAGAGGATATAGTCATGATTATAGTCAGGTGAACTAATTAAAGGGGCGTTAGACAACATCATTTTGAGATCATCAAATGCTTTTTCTACATGTTCATCCTAGTGAAATGGGATGTCATGGCGTAGTAGGTAAAGGAAACTATGTGTGCAAGTGGCGTAGTCTGGGAAAAATCGTCATAGAAAGTTAGATTTTCCTTGTAGGCTCTAGAGTTGACGTAAATTACAGGGAGGTGGAATTTCTGTGATGGCTTAGACTTTGAGGCGGTCCATGGTAATACGACTTTGGGAAATGATGAATCCAAGGAGGTGCCCTGCAGTGATGCAGAACACGCACTTGAGGGGGTTCAAGCAGATGTTGTACTGACGACACCGTTGGAAGATGATCCGTAAATCATCAAGATGTTGGGTGCGTTTCTTGGATCGAGCTATGAAGTCATCCAAGTATGCAAGGATGAGATGATTCATATCATGAAAAATGTATGTCATAGCCCATTGGAAAGTTGCACCAGCATTCTTTAAGCCAAAAGGCATGACACGATATGAAAAAGTACCCCAAGGGGTAGTGAATGCGGCTTTGTATTGATCGGCTAGGTGAATTTGGATTTGATTATAACCAGAGAAACCATGCATGAAGGATAGAGCCTCGTGGCCTGTGTAGTCGTTGATAATTTGATCAATGAAAGGCATTGGAAAGTTGTATTTGGGACATGCGTGATTGAGATTGTGAAAGTCCGTGCAGACATGGATAGTGCCCTATTTTTTGTTAACGGGTATAGGGTTGGAAACCCAAGATGTATAGGCGATGGGGTACATGAACCCAATCGCACGTAATTTGTCAATATCAGCTTTGATGGCCGCTACTTTGGATGGGTGTAGCGGTCGTTGTTTTTGACGAACTGGTGTAATGTCAGGCCAGGTGTTGATGCGATGTTCAACGATAGAGGGATCAAGTCCAAGAGTAACCATGGTAGTTGGATGTAAAATTTATGTAGGGAAATGAATGGGAGAATTGGGGGGATTTGGGGGTGAATCCTCGGAGAATTCATCCCAGAACCATGGAGGTTTCAGGAGTTCCTATGGTTCAGGAGAAATGATATGAAGAATGTCTAGTGACGAGGTAAGGTCAACCATCGAATCTGTAGGGGCTTCAATGAGGGTCAATTGGCATTGCCTGTATTCAATGATCACAGGACATTGGTATGTAAAATGATCTAAGGATTNTGCCTGTATTCAATGATCACAGGACATTGGTATGTAAAATGATCTAAGTATTCACATAGAGAGCAAGGGCATCTCATATATTCATTGACTAAAGTTGTGACATAATGTATGTCAACGATTTTTGGTAGGGATGATGTAGCTAGATTGGGTTCGTTCTAGAAGCTTTGGTGTACTGCGGCTAATGTCTACCGGAAGTGTGGCAGTGCTGGGAAATGGTGTGTATAATGGCCATATTCTGAACATATAGTGCAAGCAAATTTGGTTCGCAGCCCTTTACTACTTGAGTGAGGGGTGGGGGTGGCAGTACTTGCTACGGTGGCGAGCGTTGATGGTGTTTGACTGAGTGGAATCAGGTTCCGTAAATCGGGTAGAGATGGGTAGTTGTTGGTTTGGTGGCCATCTTTCTCACATTGCACGCAAGGGGGTTGGACGCGCGAGGGAAGTGGATATATGGGCTACTTCTTCTTTCTCCTACCCCCAGCTATGGCAGGGAGGTTAGTGAGTGGGGGTGTAGAGGGTATGGTGGGAGTGAGTATGGGAATCGTCATTGGGATTCTTTGCATTTACATATACCCAACCCTATTTTGGGGGGCACTCTTATCATAACCCATAAGGAGGAGTATCAAATCCTATTCCTTCCAGACCATCTTATGGACAACCTTATCTGGGCGGCATCTCAAACACCACCTGGAGTCCTCAAGGACAGCAACCTTATCCTCCCCATGGGTCTAATGTGTATCCACCTGTAGGATCTATTCCTTACCCTCCTCAAGGGCACAATTTTCATCCTCTTTCTGGGCAAGCAAATCACCCGACCTATAATGCTCAGAACCCACCGGGTTATGCAACCGTTTCTCAGCCATCATCGAATCATGTTTATCCTGGTTAGAAACAACTGTATGTAGGAGGACCTACTGGTTACAACTATCCACCTAACCCAGTTTATGGTCCTACTGGTGTTCCTATTCCACACTAGTATCATCAGCAAATTAATTGACAACTACCTTTCCTTGCGACTCTGTATCTTCCAGACTTGTCTTGGTTAACTAATGATCCTATTTTTCATTCACCGGTTTGGCTAGTTATTCCAGCTAAACTTCCTTCTGATATTTCGAAATTTAATGGAAAATCTGGTGAAGATCCAAATAACTATGTGATGAATTTCCATTTGTGGTGTTCATTAAACTCCCTCATGGATGATTCTATACGTTTTCTTTTTTCCAGTGAACACTTACGAGCTCAGCAGCAAAGTGGTATATTGAATTACCATGTCCTTCTTTCCATGATTTCACTCCCTTGCCATGTCTTTCCTCACACACTTTCAACTACCTATTCGCTACAATATGGGTACTAAACTCTTGACCTCCCTTCGTCAAACTGACTCTGTGCATATCTATGACCATATTCATGAGTGGAGACGACGATGAAGGATGATCAAGGTAATCATTCCTGACATATTATTGGCAGAATGGTTTACTAAATCACTTTTACCCCTGATTGCTCGCGATGTTGCTATGGGTGGCGCAGTCACCGAGGAAGAAACCATTTCTCAGGCTCAGTACTTAGATTTGGTTTATTCACAATCTGTTACTTTGTATGATTTGCTTATGAATGTTGCTTGAGATAATACCAATCCATCCAATCCATCATCCTCATCTCATGCGGACGGTGTTATCGGTTCCGTCAAAACTCAATCTACTTCCCAATCGACCACACTCTCCTCTACCTCCCCGCAAACTCATATCTCTGAGGTGAATATAGTTCAATCTGCCCCTTCACAACAATCCAAAGGTAATAAGAAGAAAAAAAATAAATCGAAAAATGCTAATAACATTTAACAACCAAAAAATAAATCTCAAACACCTGCTATCGAAAATCAACCTCAACGGAAGCTAAAATTTTTGTGTATCATTTGTGGTGATGATCACTACACTTGAGACTATCCACATCGCAATCAAGTGGCCAAATTCTTCCAAGGAAATTCACAACTCATTATTCTTACTCATCCTTTTCC
>JASDQU010508635.1:50811-78255 GCA_032191745.1 Picea mariana | reverse complement strand
GGAGTACCAATAGGGTTCCCGTTGGTGTTGGGTTTGTTTCTGGGGGAATGGGAGGAGACTCAGCGGGTGCATGATATTAATGATTACGTGTTTGCAGAAGGATTTCTTCCTCATTGGTGAGGAGGATAGTATGATCTGCGAGATTGTTTGGATTGAGGTACTGTACCAACTGAGGTGGGGTAGGTTGCATGTCCTGTTGGGTGTTCATCACACCTTGGTGTGGAATGGGATTATGCAGTACGTCTTGGGGGGGTTGTTGCACATATTTTTGTGGGGCCTGTTGAGGGGCAGGTGATGTTCGAGGATGTGGTAGACTTCCTGAGTCTTTTAGCCATTTAAAATCAGTGATTTGGGGGCAATGATGAGTATAATGACCAAAATCACCGCAAAGGGCACAAGGGAAAGTGGTTTTAATAGTATTCTTATTTCTCCCTTGACGCCTGTTTTTATTGCCCCCCTGGGGGTTCTAATTCCCTTGGTTTTGGTTTCCCCCAGTAGGTTGGTTTTGTTGGGGTTGATTCTTGCCTTGGCTTGGGTTCTTTTTGTTCCTGTTTCTTCCTTTATTTTTGGCATTATTCAACGGGTGGGTCGGATTTGTCATATTCAGCTGTTTGAAATTTTGATATTGTTGAATGGGAGAAGGTTGAACAAAATTCACCCCAGCGTGAGGGTGTGGGGGTGCCATGGGCTGTGGAGGACCAGGGAATGGAAAGTATAGATTCTGTGGGAGTTGTGATCCGTAAGGTACGTAGGAAGGCGTGGCACTTTTGCTAGTACTTAAAGTATAAGATGAGGTAGAGGGGGTACTAGAACTTGTTTGGATAGGTGGGTGTATTAGGGGTGCCTGCAGTGGCCCACTGATGGGTGGAGGAATAGAAACAGGGTATGGCTATTGATAAGGGGGTGGGGGTAATAAGAGGTTCCCCCATATGCCAGAATATATTGAGGTGTTCCATACATTGGTGGTGGTTGGGGTTGAGGATTGTGGTGTGTAGTATTACCAATCATTCCATCTGCTGAGTGAGACATCTCGGGTTTGTCTTGACTAAATGGCACAGGTTTGGGGAGATCAGGAAGTATCGTGTATAAGTACCCTGATTGTGAATAGATGAGGTCATATTGTTGAGCCTTATTGATGGTTTCTTCTTCGGATTGAGGGAAGGTGGAAGCTACATCTTTACCGAGGAGAGAGACAAGTGATCTAAGAAACCAGTCAAGACACTATTGTTTGGTGGCTTCAGCTTTGTACAAACTATGTCATCTATGCCACTCGTGAATGTGATCAGTGATATGTGTGGCTGAGGTTTGTTTAAAATTAGAGAGTATTTCAAGACCATTGTCATGGAAGATTGGTAATTGGAATAAGGTCAAAAATGCTTTGGCCAAGGACTCGAAAGTCGCATGGGACCTGATTTTTTGTCTACATACCATTTGGCTGATGGGACAGTGAGTGTGCATTGAAATAATCATAGTCTGATGGAATCATCCATAATGATGTTGGAAGAGCATCATAGGTGGAAAGTCATGACATGGTTGGCAAGGTCATCTCCTCCTTTTCCTTCAAATTTGGGGATGTCTGAAGGTAGTTTGGTAGGCATTGTAGGCCATGTGGGGTCATGCAATATAGGATCATTGGTGAGTTTGCTTAGATCTGGTATGTTAAGAGAGACCAAATATGGCATTTGTAGTGGGGGTGGAGGATTAGTTCCATCCATGGTGTGAGTGTTTTGTGATCCTGACCCTTGAGGGGGACTAGGTGGGTTGGTACTTCTCCCTTGAGAGGAATTTGGCCCTCTGCTTTCATGTAGAGGAGAGCGATTGGACAGAGGGACTTGGGAAGTGGACCCAAGTAATGTGGAACCAAGCAAGGCTGATCCTAATATAGTGGCACTCACAGTAGTGTGTGAAGGTGATGCCTATGAGTTGGCAATACCAGGAACTCCCCCTAAAATAGGAGGGAGGTTTAGTAAGCATCTAGAATGATGAGGGTTATGTGGGTCCCCTATGATGTTCGACTAGATGAGTGGATGTGTGCAAAATGTGATGAGAGAAAATAAACAAGAGCCTTTGTTGCAAATTTTGAACTTTACACAATATATATATCTAGCTCAAAATGTAATCAGAAGTGCATCATACATAAAGTGTTTTGAAAAAGAAGCATATATGTGGATAAGTGGGTTTTGTCTGCATGGGGAATCAAAGAAAACAAATGCTCGTATCCTAAAAGACATATTTCCCTTCCTCTCAAATAGCACTGGACCTTCCAATAATACTCAACAGTCGAGTCTGAAGTCACCGGAAGAGAAACTAGTGAAGGATGAAATAATCAGTTATAATGAGGGGTAAAGGGGACATATCCCGAAAGAGTTGGCGATATTTCCCAATAGCCACACAAAATCTGATCAAGGTGAAAATGCAGCCCACAATTTCCACCTGGGTAGATGTCCTAAAATTTGGTCACTAGGTACCTCATTTAAAGTGCGGCATTTAGATTTTTGTCCTAAGAAATGGGTCATGGGCTATATCTTGTCTAAGAGGTGGGTGCCTCAAGGGGGGACGCACAGAACAATCGGACCTCGACCTTCAACCCTTCACGGGTATCTCCCTGCCTTATGGTGTTAGGAACACTTGAATTGGAGGATTTTCAGTTCCCTATTTGACAACTTCTATTGTTTTGACAATGTGAGAACCAGATAACAGGGAGTTATTTGGATGCCCATCCTTGAAATCATACCTAGACTAAAAAATTTATTTTGGCACCTCCCGTGGAGGAAAACTTAATGATTTTTTAGAAAAAAAAATTAGATGTAGTTGTTTTGAGAGGTTGGGGGTGTGAACCAACCTCGTTGAATTTAAATGGGAGTGGATACTTTCGTCAAGAAAAGGGTGGGGTGTTTTGAAATCTCTTTGGAGGAAACTTACTTTGACCTCCACGTTTTCGAGAAGAAAACTATGTGAGTGATAAGTGACTTTTGTGTGTGAATGAGTGAAAGTGTGCCAACATTTCAATGAATTAGGTGTCACCTTGCTGCATGTGGACTTCACTTGGTATTTACAAGTGTTGATTACCTAATTAACTAAGTGCCTTTGGTACAACCTTGCGTAATTCAAAAGTCCCTAGGAAACTAGCATGTGGACATGTGGGTCCTTTACTATTCCTTTAACTCCCTATTGTGATTTAATCTAAGAAAAGCTTTGAAACTATCCTATATTGTGATCATATGGGCATGTGTGGGCCCATTACAAAACCTTTAAACTTCCCTAGTGATTTAATCTAAGAAAGTAAATTTCAACATTATCCTATCTTTGTAGCATGTGGGCATGTATGGACTCGTTACAATTTTAATATGTGTTTGAAAAATAAACTAAGACGAGTCCCAAGAGGGGTTGTTATCCTCTCCTAAAGGTTTTAATCTTCTTAAGGGAGATGAAGTTTTCCTACAATCTTTTTCTGATTCTCAAGGTCGCTTGGAAGCACGAGAGAAGAGCATACTAAGCGATTGTTATCCAACTTCTAGTCCCAATGCAAGTTGTATGTGATTTAGAAATGATTCTAATCTATACTTTAGTCAAAGCAAGCCATCCATGTGGAAAAAATGAAAGAAAAAGAGGAAATAATGATTTTAAACCCCCTAGGTGCCTATGTTCTTTGACTAATCCCTTTATATGAAGAGGGAACTAAGTGTGGTGCAGCTTACAACATGTGTGAAATCACTTTTAAGAAGGCTAAGGGCCTTCCCCAAATCTCAAAAAACCTTACAATGTGTATTTTTTACACATGTGCGTGGGTCCCAGAGTAGACAGAAATGCACTGAGCGCCTATGCACAGATTGAAACAAGCTTATGGGCATAGGTGTGCAAAAAAAAACTGTGACTTAGGCGCATGTGCACACGATGCGCGTCTGTGGGCCAAAAAACCTGTGCCCAACTGACACATGACCATGAAAGAGAATTCTGGATGGAATTCTCTCAATTCAACTTGGAATTGGATGTTTTGCAGGCTAGCTTGGGCCGGTTAATGCACCTATAGGTTAAATAAATCAAAAGAAGAGCTATAAAAACCCAAATGGGGTAGGAAATTGATACCTTTCCCCGGTGGAGTCACAAATCTGTTGCACCCCTTTCGTCACCTTAGTGAGCAAAACAGAGGTGCTTGCAATATTAGTTGGGTTTGCTAAGAAGGACAGCTATAAGGAAAAGGGTTAGATAAAGAAATAAAAAATAACAACTAAGAAATAAAATAACAACTAAACTAATGAGCATAGGGACATAAGGATAAAAGAAACAATAAGACCCATGTCACCAATGGTAAGGTTTATATCATTGAAAGAAAACACCAAGAAGAAAGAGGACTATGAGTCCCTTATTCCTCCAAGGGAGGGCTCTTGGACACCCACAAATAAGCTCTTCTTACAAATTTGAATGAAAATGGTGAAAGAATTCTTTGTTAATCCACTCAAGGGGTGAGATGGATTGCCCAATGCAATGGTTTTAGTATACTCTTGATGAGAATAGAGGGTTCCTCAAGAGAATAGTAGCAGCATAAATTTGCTATTGAATTCCTTAAAAAATGAAGTGCACCCATGGCCTTTTTATAGCACCTCTTTGAGGTATTGTGCAACCAGCTTGTAGTGTGTAAAGAGGCTAATTAGGACATTTTTAGGTCTTTGACTAGCCACCCAGTCAGATCCAGTCTAGATTTGAGTGTCAAATAAACTTGGAAGTTGAACCAGAAGTGGGTGGGAGGCCGACCACTCTCATAAATGCATCGTTCTCAGATGTGCACGGATTTTAGCGACCACAGACGTGCATCGGGCACATGTGTGATTTTCTTGTGCTTTTGTTTTGCGCATGTGCATGGGTGCCCTGTGTAGTCATAGCGCACTTTAATTTTGTCACTGGTTGTATAGTTTTTGACCCTTTGGAAATGATTTTGTGGTAATTTTGGTCCATGGGTGACCTCATAACTATTTGACAATGCTGAATTCTTGTAACCATTTGCAGATGAAATTTCAGTGATAACAACTAATATTACAAAAAAAGGACCACATTGGAGTCATCTTTAAGTCATTTTCAGAATCTCTAAATATGAAAAACAGCCGAGTTTACCTTCTCTGGACTCGTTAAACGATCATACATTGAAGGGCCCATATGGGACCGAACCCTTACTTCTTCCAGTTCATTAAACAAAGGAAGATGAACTTACCGAAGGTGAGTTATATCGAGCATGTGTTACCCTCCTCAAGCTCATTAAATTAAAAAGAGGTACTCATTTATCTAGATGGGGGAAAAATTAAAAGAAGCAAGCCAAGCAGTAGCTCTTACAGTCGCCCTTGAACATGGCACTTTGTCTTTGCACACATTTTAATCCGCTGAACCTCTACATTGAGCCAATCCTTTGAGTTTATGTTACTCCTTTGGGTCACCTGACGAAAGTCACAACATCCACTACATTATCAATTTTTGGTCCATGTCACATTTCTATTGTTGTGCCTCAGTGTTCAAGGGAAGTATCTACCTCGAGAGTCAGCTATCACAAATATCATGTTTCAATACCCATGTTAGTACATGTTCATTTGATCTATCAATTACATATATGTGTCAGTTTCGTGTCGTTGATGAGGGATACATCAAGGCCCTCCTTCGACGAGTCTATTCTTGTCGACTTCAGCACATTATCCAGGAGCTAGACTTAGAAACCAGTTAGTACCTTGGGACCTGCATGCCTCAATGGTAGGCCTCCTCGTGTCCGGTAGTGGGTTCACATCATTGACCTCTGATCGAATGATTCCACGGTTGTTAGACTTCATCTCATTCATTCACATTCATTGGTATGTATTAGAGTATCTTGGGAATCATTGACATCAATGGTGATCTCCCTCGCGCTTGTTAACGATTTACATCATTGACTGGTAATCAAGTGGTTTCTACCATGTTCGACATCAAGACATCTATTCACATGGTTATATTTGTACTACATTGGGATCAGTAAGAAGACCCTGGATTGATTTTTTCCCTCTTATATATATTTTTCCCAGGTTGCGAAGGAGTTCTTTTGAACTATGACACATATATTGTTACATAGATCCACTTTGTATTGGTCGTGGCTATGTCTTGTCATCCCATAGATCCATTGTGTATTCTTCATGGCTACGATCAGTTTAGGTCATAGGAGTATAGATCCACATTGTATCTGTAGTGGCTATACCATTTTTTCAATATAATTATGGATCCGTGGTGTATTTTATGGCGGCCATACCTAAAAAGTCTTTATCACTCAAGCATAGGTATGTCTGCCTTGGGTTTTGAAACATGTCATAATATTTGTTTGATGGTTGTGTGCATATTTTTCTAGTCTCTCTGCGTCCATACCCTTGCTCAAAAAAGTATACAAAGTACTTCAGTCATCATCATCTTCTAACTTCATACTTTGGGGGGCAATCTGTTACACCTCAAAATTACTCACTTTGATAGTGTCACAAGTGTCAGCATTACAAGTGTTGTAAGTGTCGCATCTTGTCCACAAGTTTCGCATATTGACTACAAGTATTGTAAGTGTCAAAAAACATCATACTGCCATATTTCCTATGTCATGCCTCTAAAGAAATCACAAAGACACTTAAGACACCCCAAAGACTAGTTTTGAAGAAGAGAAGTCACTTAACAAGGAGTACAAACCTTTTGACACTGGAAGAACCACTAAAAAATGAATTTTGGATAGGAGCGCTCCCCTACCCATTGTCGGGGAGTGCTGACACTCCCTTAGCCTCTTTGGGGGAGTGTTTGAGCACCCTGTGCAACCTTTTGGGGGAGCGCTACCCTTTTTTTAGTAAATTTTGGGTTTGTTGAGGTAAATAAGGGAAGAATCCCTCAATTCCTGAAGGAAGTTGGATTCGAATAGATGGTCAAGGCATGATCTTAGGGAATATCCTCAACTGAAGGAGAGGAATCCTCAACTTATTCCAAATATCTCTCGAGTGGTTGGACCTCTCCAAGGTTATATAAGGAGGCCTTCTCATGGTGAAAGTTATAATGGAGATTGAGAATTATACCTAACTTATGATCTCATAAGAAGGTATTGACATGGAAAAGATTGGAGATATGAAACTTATGATCTCATGAGTGAGATGTTATCAAAGAAATCAATGTATAATACTTGAGAAAAGGGGTTGGACAAGGAGAACTGGAAGAAGTTGTTGCACCTTCATTCAAAGGATTGTAAGTACTTTTACTTGTTCTCATTAATAATAGATGTTTGGCCTGTTTCTTTCAAACTTTTGCTTGTTCCATATGAGTTTGTCTGCAATAGATGGATCTGTGTTTGAGATAATCTCAGTAGAGCAATAAGTCCATCGTATCTTTGTTTGTCCTACAGGACCTATCAGGGAACTCAGGATCAAAGCTTAGCCTGGACTTTGCAATGATGAACGTTGCTAATAAGGTGCATATCGTTCTCCTTCTCTTTCATTTATTAGCTTGATTAGATATAAAAGGAAGTCAGTTTCCATGTTAATCACTTTTCTATCTTGGCCTTAGGATTCTAGAGACCAAGAGGGAATCCACTTGTCCATAGGGGGATTCACCTACAACACCCCATAGCTACCTCGGGTGAGACATCACCTACTTGTTGGTCATGTTGAAAGGGTCAGTATCTTTAGGGTTTTGTTGGTTATTTAATGTTGAACCTTGAGTCTTCCCACTGCATTCCAATAGGGATTTTTCTCATTTTGTAAGAGTGTTCGTAGCCATTCACTCTATCTCATTTTCTTGGAAATTTAGGTGGGCATGCCAAGTATGCATTAAAAATATTGACACAGTTGTCATGATTGAATAAAAATTATGGAAAACTTGTGGCTTTATATTTAAATAGAAAAATTTAAATAAAAGTAGAAGCAATATGGATCCCATCCAAAATAGAAATCCCTTGCATGTTGAATCATACTATGTGAAAGCAAGTTGATCAAGTGAAAACACAAACCAACCAATATGTGCAACTCAAGACATAGAGAGGTTTAGGAGTGGAAGGGAAACATTAGGAAAGTATTGGATGTAATAATTGGCATGCATGTAAAGAATAGATCTAGCCATAGTATTGTGTGCAGTATATTTCATCATAAATGTCAATACTAAACAATCTACTTCTAATCCCACTAGCCTAAAGTTACCAGTTTCATAGAGGGTGGTGAGATAGTCATTATTGGTTGCAAATTGATGAATATTAATTTTTATGGATAATGGTTTGGTGAAGAAACAAAGGATACGAGATATTATATTTAGGGTAAGGAAAATATAATAGGTGGAAGATCCCATCTGCTATGATGAAATATCCCATGTGTTAAATTCAAAGTCACATATAATGGAGCATATGAATATTCACAAAATCAAAGTTAGGAAAATATAAAGCATGGATAGTCCTACTTTATAAAGGAGAGATGTAAGGGATAAGGGATGCCCCCTATTCAGTTGTGATAGATAAGCACATCACATTTCAAGAAGGCTTGGTCAACCACATTTCACTTTGACATTTGCATCACTTGATACTGTTTTTTGGGTATGTGTAAACAATTTTGATTAATTTCTAAAGATATATGAACCATAATTATGCATTAATTCAATACAAATACCCACTTTAACATGGGAGGATAGAATTCTCAATCTTTCACCTCTCCAATGTAAGAGCAAATATTTTACGAGTAGGTCATGGGGTAGTCCAAAAAAAATTGCAAGCCTTAAAGAGAACATAAGGGTGGCCTTTTGTCTACATATGTGTGCATGAGAGTACTATGTATTCCTCACAATTTCAAATGCTACCTCTGGGTACCCCCATGGCTACCTTAAGATATTAGTTAAATTCATAATCGGGTAGGGCTTAAAGAGAATATGAGAATCAATTGTGATCTACTTATGTGTACATGTGAGTAGTGATATACATGCCTAACATGTTCAACCACTACCTTTGATGGCTACCTTTAGATTCTAAATAAGCCCCTCACAAGAATTAAATGTTGGTCAAGTTGAAAATTTGACATCCCTTATCATTAGGTTCAAACTCTTAGAAAAAATGAATACACCGCTCACTCATTTTTTGTACAAAATCTAATTTGATACTTGAGAATTTTTCCAAGATATGTGTAATTCTTCTTGATTATATCATTACATTGTCAATGTTTTGAAAGTAATGCATGCATGGTTTTTTTTTTATGTACTTATTTTCATTTTTTTTTAAACATTATAATAAGTTGAAAAGATTATGTCTTTTGAATACAAGCATTTTTATTTGGTGAAGAGTTGTTGCAAATTTGCAACAAAGATCTTATTTTATCATAGCCACCCAAAACTTGTATTTGAGTTCAATAGGAATATCTATGTCATGAGGGAAACTAAATCTTAATATATGACATAAAATGTCACTATAGTTACCATTAAGTCATGATCCATTGATGCTGTACCAACCTATATGTGCAACTCAAGTCAAAGAGAGGTTTAGGAGTGGAAGGTTAACACCATGAAATTATCCTATGGAGTTATGGGAATATAGGTAAAGGATAGATATAGCGACAATATTGTGTGCATAATCTTTCATCATAAATGTTGATACTAAAAAATCTACTTCTAAGTACTCTAGCTTAAAGTTATCAGTTTCATAAGGGGCGGTGAGATAGTCATTATTAGTTTCAAATTGATCAGAATTGTTTAGGTATATGGTTTGGTGATGCAATGAAGGATACAAGAGATTCTATCTAGGGAAAGGAAAATATAATAGGTGGAAGATCCCATGATCTATTATGAAAGTCACATGTGTTAAATTGAAATTCATTAATATAATAGGTGGAAGATACCATGTTCTATGATGAAAGATCTCATGTGTTAAATTGAAATTCATAGATAATGGAATAGAATAAATCTTCACAAAAAATCAAAGTTAGGTAACTCTAAAGCATGGATAGTCCTTTTTTATAAAGGAGAGGTGTGAGGGATAAGGGATATTCCCTATTTAGTTGTGCTAGGTAATCATTCATGATATTTCTAAAATAAATATTCATCACAACAAGTGGGATCGATGCAAAATGTAGCACAAGAATCGAGAGTGACAGAGCAAGAGAGCTAGTAAATAAGATAATGAGTAAATAATTCAAGAGAGAAATCAAAATGAAAAGATAAGGCTTGGCACAAACTTATAATTTCTATGAGGCCTTTGTGACATAAACATTGCAATCTTTCCATTCTATTTGACTATTTTTCTCAAGCTATGACATTAACTATACAAGTGTTCTAGAAGTATGAAATCTTGTTGTGCTAATTGTTAGTAGTTAGGGGAGTTGAATTATGAGGGAGGATTTAATGTTGACAAGGAGTACAAGGTTTCCATATTTGTAATGATCATGTCTCCATATTCAAACAATCATACCATAACAAATTGTTTTATTTTTAAAATCACATACTTGGTTTGACTGGACCACCCCAGGTGTCATATTCCATTGATGTGTCATATATCAAAAAATCATTGGGATAAACTTTTGAAAAATATATCATCAATTTGACCAAACTACCATGTGCATATTTCTCTTTCCATTCACCTAAATCAATATATTGATGCCATATTAAAATAATTGAAATGTAATACAAATCATTGCGAAAACATCCATGCTACTATGGATTTTGTATATAGAAATAACAAAAACATTATCCTAGCCAATTGTTAGAACTAGAAGTAGGTAAATATGGTAACTAGATAACAATATAAAGAACTAATATATCCTCTAACATGTACATTAGCCATTAAAGAAATATTGAAACAAGAAATATCATTGATTTAAACAACATTTTTGGGGTAAAGAGAAGAAGTTTATTTTCTTCCGATCAAAAAGGCAATAACAACTAACTTTATAATGTGGGGAGAGCCCTGTAGCAAGTGGGATCCAAAATTATTCATGGGAGGGCCCTTTTGTCCTCTATTATGGATCAATATTAATATTTGAAGACAAACATGAAACATTTCCCCTTGTGTATTGTCACTTTAGAAGGGAAAATGGGCAGCATAAGGGTAAGTAAACTCAATAGATAGTGAAAGGAAAAATTCACTTATAACCCTTTGTCTTCAATCCACCAACATAACATTACTCTAATTCTTCTTATCAAATACATGGTCATAGATTCTATTTATGGACTAAACTAGAGTTGCAAGTTGAATTGGTTCTCGTGGGAATTCTCATACTTAATATATGGGTACCTATGTGCCTAATTTACCTAAAAGGAGGGCCAAATGCCAAAATATTGATGAGATGGAAGGTATAACCAAGTTTGTGTTCAACCACACCTAGTTTCCAACTGTCCTTTGGAATTTATGGCTACAAAAATCTTTGATTCACAAATTCACAGGGATAGTGCAAGTATCAAAATTTTATAGGTGTGATGGCATAAGAATAGAAGGATACCACACACAAACCTGTAAATGGTAAATTGAAGGTTTAACTCTACTTGATCGTGTATAAATGGCCTACAAATCATGTTGAGGTGATGTATATGTTGATCTTTGATGTCTCCATATTCAACCACCTAAATGTCATAGGTGAGAAAAATTAGGATGATAACAATCCACTCACTAAAAAATGGTAGTTATAAAAAAAATCTACAAAATTTCTCAAGAACTTTCGTTCCAAATTGTGGAGGTTTGATTGAGGTTTTCTTATAATAATTTTGTCCATACATTCCCTAAAAATATCTAGAAAACCCCTCATAAATCTTATTTTCTTGGTAATGATCAACGTAATGTCTCCACTATAATCCCAAGATTAATTAATGCATAATGTTGATATGAAATCTGGCTACAGCCAAGCGATGTAATATGTGAATTGTATTCCTAAATTTTAATAAATAAAATGTGATATCATATATTGGGGGACATGGATAGAGATGGGGGATGAGTTTTCCCTAAGATAAGGGACTGTCTAAGAGGGTTCCAAGGGAGAAATTATTTCTGGGTATTAATCCAAATCCACTTTCTTCAATTTTATTATGATTGGGGACAACCTTCTATTTTTTGTTTGAGTGTATGAGATCCCAATCATTGAATGCATGTAAGAGGGTGGGTGTGAGAATTCACATTCTATAGTCATTGGGAGCATGGGGATGAAGTACAAACAAAATTGGGAAGTGTGGGAATCAACTTATTTGGGGAAAAGAGAGGAAATTTGTATGGATAGAAAAACTATTTTTATATAGTCATGTTTTTGCATGAACAACAAGAAGAGAACATGGAAAAAGAGCATTGGAGTTGGAGAAACAATGGAGGAATAATTATAGAGTGATTTTAGAGATAAATAATAAAGAAGAAATTTTTCAAACTTGCAGAAGAACCATTGTGTCATACCTGAAGAGTGAACTCCTATGAGAGTTGCATTACAAGCACAACAAGTTAGTTGTTGTTTAGTTTCCTAGTATTTTTCCCAGCAATGAGTTTCCTTGAGTTCCCAGTAGTGATATTACTAGTTACTTGCGCCAGATAAACCCTTATAAATGAACATGACTCTCAATGGACTGAGAGAAGTGAAGGGGTACATTCCTTGGGTTGGGAAGGCCGAGAGGGAGAGCTAGTGAAAATCGGGATAGTTGTAGGAGAATGCTAGTGGGTTGTGGGATTATCCGAGTTGTGAGTGGATAGTGAGAAACACCCTCTCTTTTGGATTCCTAGCCCCAGCTCAGGGGTGACCTATTATTGAGAAATGGAACAACAATTATGTGGTTGGGTGGAACATTTGTCCCAAGTAGTTGGTTGAACAACTATTTTAAAAAAAAAGATAAATGTTTATTTGTTGTTTTGTGTACATTTATAGTTATTCCATTGTGTATTAATTTTGTATAAGAGGATGTTTTTATATGTTTTTGTAGGAAGTTAATTAGTTTCATTCACATTTAGTTTATCATGTTGTAGCTACACTTAAATTAATGGTAGAAGAATGGTTGCATTTATGTGTATTCTTGTAGCTAGTAAGCTATAGGATTAGTTAGCAGAATTGTTTTATTTTTATGTGTATTATACATGTAGTGAACCTCAGTTAATATGGGGAACATTAAATTTTGGTATCTAAGGTCAAGGTTCAACATCGATCTTGTATGGGCCTAGACCCGTGTGAATTTGGTATAATTTTTTTGTTGCAAAATTTCACTCGTGATGAATTTGGGTAAAATTATGAAACTAGAGTGCAATCCCCAATATTTATGAGCAATTCAAGTCAAATTCCCCTCAGGATCATCTAAGAGGTGATCAAGGCAGTCAATCTGCATATTGTAGAGTTAAATTCAACTTGGAAGGTCGAAATTTATGTTTTAATGGAAAATGAAGAAGTTGGAAAGGTTTTATAGATCAACAGTGGAGATCGCGCTTAATTTTGATATCAACAGCCTAGATTCATCCTAGATTGATAAAAAAAACTCATAATTATTTTTCATAGTTGGAAAAATGGAGAAAATCAATGATCAAGATCCATTTTCGGAGTTTGGAAAAATGGAGAAAATAAACGATCAAGATCAAAATTCGGAGTTGGAAAAATGAAGCAGAACGACAATTGATATCCATTTTTGGAGTTTGGAAAAATGGATAAAATTGATGGTTCAGATTCATTTTCAAATCAAATCAATGGCCTAGATTCATCCAGGATTTTGGTTGAAATTTTCTAAGTGTTGGAGTTCGGCGAAATTCATGAGTGAATTTAGATCACCAAGAGAAAAAACTAATCACTGATGGTCGGGTTGGCAGTGAAGTCTTTCATTCAACCAAGAGAAATCATTGATCATCAATGGTTGAGTCAGTGAAATCAAAAAAGTGTTTCGTTCAACCAAGAGAAATTGTCGATCGCCAATGGTCGAGTCGGAAAAATCGACAAAGTGTTTCATTCATCCAAAATAAATTGTCGATCATCGATGAAGGGAAAGAGGATGATGAGGTTTCTTTCCATGGCATCGTACATGTGTCATCCCATGTTAGCATCCACATGCCACGCCATGTCAAGTCAACATCCATGTGTCATGCCACATCAACATCTTTGTGGCATGCCACGTCAGCATCCATGTGTCATGCCACATCAACATAAATGTTCCAGTTTGGGGAACAGGAGAAAACTATGGAAATCTCATCAACCATAGAAGACAGCCATGGAATTTGGGTAGATAAAACTGCATAGGATGAGAGAGAAGACACATGTAGCATACAGGGATAAAAATGAGAAACAATTTAAACTTCCTCATACCATAACTTTCAACTTGGAGCTCAAATTTGGGAAAATGAGTAGTCAATGGAAAGGTATTGAAGAGGAGAATCCATATTCCAACCCATGATTTTGAATTGAGCACTACATTTTATCATAAAATAATAAAACAATTTTGCAGTAGTAAAAATAGAACAATGAGTGCAAATTGCAACTTGAGAAGAATTAGAGGTACATGAAGACAATTTTGGTTCTTATGTGAGGATTGAAGTTATGGAATATTCCCAATGATATTAAAACCATGAGGAGGAGTTCATATGTCTACATGTCATCATGTGTGTTATAACTCAAAATGTCACTACTATGCATTTTTTATGTTGGCCTACTCATTCATACATATGCCAACCCTTTTTGTCAGAGTTCTTCTCAATAAACAAGTTTTTGTATGGAATACGCACCCTGATGCATAGGCAGAGCATGTACATACGCTAGTTGCATGCCTAAAATCCTACATACATACGCTATCTACATAAATAAAAGCATGTGCGTACTCTAAAAAATTGCAAAAAAATATAAAATCCACTCTTTCCAGCAGAGTTTACGAGATTATATCTTAGGTTTTGCAACCATTTTACCTCATGTATCCCTTCTGGAAACGAATTAACCATATTTTTCTCATATAAAAAGGGTCCTAGGGGGGTCATTTGGATATATAAAACAAGAGGCAAGAGAGCTCTACCAAATTTTCTCCCTTGTATTCCAAACCTTCTTGCATTCTTCTCTGAGTTTCATCCTCAACATTCCCTTCCATCCATCCTTCTTATACCATCAATTAGTTTCCCCTTATATTTGCATGTTGGTGGTGAGGATAGTACTGGGAATAGTGCACTTGGAGACAAAGTAGAGGAACCCAAGTGAGGTTCGTGGAGCGGTGCCAGCAAAATTCAGGTTGTAAATTCCAATTTTGTTATTAATAAAAGAGAAAACTTCTTGTCCCAGATATTTATGTATATGTGTTTGTGTTTATGAATGCTTTCATGAATAACTAACCCTTTAGATAATCTTGATAATTAATCATATGATGTCATAGTTTGTTTTATAACATTGTTTCAGGCCATCTTTGGGAGGAGGCCTATTATCTTGGAATGGAAAGCAACCAGAAGGGATCAACAACAGTCGTAAGGACTTAAGGTAGACATTTATATCTTCTTTCTCTTCCCTTAATTATCATAAGGTTGTGTTTGTTTTGGGTAGAATAGAATCATTTATGTATTTTAAGGTGTCAAGTCTCTTCCTAGTCGCTAGACCCATATTAGGGGGATTTTCCCCATAGAAAAATTGGTGACTCCACTGGGGACTCTCTCTAGGGTATTTTTAGGAGATATTTGTTTGGATTGAATTCCTATTTGTTGAAGTATTTTGAGTCTTTTTGGGTCTCTGGTCACCTTACAGGTGCTTACCATATTTCCTGAATTGAGTGTTATGTCTAAATATTTTTCTTTTTTGAAACTTTTCAGCAGTTTGTGTGCCCTATTCTATACCCATCCCGCATACATATGTGTTTTGCATTATACACAGTCAGCATACATATGCAGGTTGACTGTGCACAACACACAGTTATGTCATCTTGAAGATTTTTTTCAAAAAAACTTTTCTTTCCTTTTAGGAAACCCTTGGCTTCTCAGGTCTTCCTGAGTTTTTGGGGCCTCTGTTGATTGTGGTTTGGCTAGATTCAAGGCTCATATTATCTATGAACTTGTAAATAAATATTTTTGTTTCTTTGTTTCTTTATGTTTGTTTTCAAGGTTAAGGGTGTACTTGTGAGCTTTAGGTCCTCTCGTGGATTTTGGTGAATCCCTGCTCTCAGGCAGTGGTTTAGGATCTGTGTCAATCTTTGGTTTTTCATCATTCTCCCTTGATTATGCTTTAAAAATAAAAAATATCGTTGGCACTTGTTATTTTCATTTCTAAGCATATAAGAAAGAAAAAAAAATTGTTGCAATTCTTTAACTACATTTGCATTTTATTATGCATGTTTTTTTTTGTTAGAAGCTTAGGTTGTTTTTATAAAAGAAAATAGAGATATGAACCCAAAGTTACTTTTGGGATTCTTCCTTGAAAGTTTTAGTAGTTTCATTACATTTGAAACGAAAATTACATTTTAGGATCTTGGCCTTTATTTTGAAAAGTTCGCACCTTCAAAGTTAAAACACATTTTTTTTTCATTTGTAGAACGTAGTTTTCTTTCAGCACAATGTTCTAAAATATTATTAACTATTATCTTTCATCTCTCAAAGAACACCAATAGTTTCACTTATGTACCCCATGACTAATCAAGACATTAAAATTAATGATTAATGCTAAAATCAACTATACTTTTTGTTTAAAGGGTACACCAAGTAGTCTAGGATTTAGGGCCTTGGAATAGGTGTGGAGAGGAAACTCTTCAAGGCCACTTAAATAAACTTAAATGTCTATGATAGGGAGTGTAAAAGTCAAGTTTCATAAAATTTATTCGGGACCCCCCTCTAACATAGGGTCTAAACACATGGTTGCATGAGGAAAGGTAGAGGAGATAACCCCTCCAAAGTCGGACCAATTGTAGTGGGGATCATATATTGAGGGTCATTCTTGGGATATTTGTTAACCTCATTTGACTATGGAGCTTCGTGGACCTCAAATCCATTCTAGATCCTCAGTTATCTTCTGGACCATTTTCCTTCGGTACCCTTAAGAGGCTTCAGAATTTGTTATCCTGCTCATTATGATCAACCTGACTGTCGACTATACCTGCCTGGTAACTGAATATGAGATGGAAACCTAGTTTCCTTTTTGTAAGGACTTACATATGTGACTGCGAGGGTATACCTCCCTACCTAGGGTAGTCATTGGATCATGCTTTGCAGAGTATACCTGGAGGTTGTTTCTATGTTCGAGTTACACTTGCACTAGTAAGTTTCTCTAGTGTTGATTGGCGTAATTCTTCTTCCTGCCATTCTATTAATTTCTTGATTTTCCTTTAGGGACTTTCTAGTGTCTGCTCTGTGTTTCTCACTAGCTTCAACTTAGATTTTCGGTTGATCATTTCACAAGGTGGAATATCAACAGCCCGTCATTTACGTAGGCTTCAAGGCGTACTGACGGTAACTTTGGAGCCACCTCCGCCACCGCTGAGGAGACGACTAGATCAAGAGGGTTCTTTCAAAGTGATCAGACCACAAGAAATTGTGCCCAAGCCTATTCATAGAGAAGATACCCTTGCACCAAAGAAGCCCACAATTTTTGACCTTGAAGCTGAAGAATTCAGTACCGCAAACCCTCTGATCACTGATTTATCAGTGCCAATCCTTATTTAGGTAATCCCTCCTAAGGAGACTACTCATGATCATCATCTTGTTAGGTGATTGGTGATGGAAGAAAATAATGCTACCTCTACCGAGAGTCCTCATACTCCCATCCCGGTCATGGCTGGAGGGGGTGTCATACCCCCTCCCCCACCTTCACCTACAATTATTACTTCTATCTAGACACCTACAACTTTTGGGAGTGGCACAGTTTCTACAATGACTACAACCATTGTCCCTACTATAAAGAACATGTATGTCTCCTTTTTCATATGAGCTGTCGGGTTTTGACTTAAGCTCGAGTTTAAATCACTCTACTCTACAGACTATTGGTTTGGGGGAAAGGATTTCTAATGTTTCCTTTCAAGGATCCTTCACTGGAACCTCTGCTCCATTTAATGAAATCCCTTATGGTGGGGGTCATATCCCTCGTACGTCCCCCTCATTTGGAGGTGCTTTCCAGTAACCATTCAGGCTTAATACCATTTCCATATTGTTTAGTGGATGGATTCATGGGTCTCAATCCTATATGAATCTGGTTGGATATATGAATTTCTCTTTGTTTGGTTCTTTTGGAAACAAATCTTTCTCGTCGTCTGAATTTTCTCCAGGGGAAACCCCTTCTTCAATCAACCAAACCCTATGCAAGGCTTTGTTCCTTCATAGGGAGTGATGATAGGAGCATTATCCTCTCAAGGTCTTGGAAATCCCTAGAAGGATTCTCTACCTTTGCAAGGGATGTCAATCGGGGGCAACCCCTCCCAGGTTCAGTGGAACCTCGGGCAAGGTTCAGTTCCTATGCCAGGAGGATCGGTTGGGGTAAACCCAAACCAAGGTCTCTGGAATACCATGTAGGGAGAAATCCCTACCCAAGGTATGTCATCGAATTATGTGAATGCATCGACGATGAAGACTAATGTGCAAACTCCTTATACTGGCCAAGAAAACCCTAGTTTTTACCAGAACCCTGGTCAGCAAGCAAAATTTTCTCAGAAACCTGGTGCCAGTCAAAATCCAAGCTCCTCTTTTCCTTTAAATCCACTAAAACCTAGGTTACCTTTTCTGGCAACTCTTAATTTTCTATATTTTTCAAGGTTTTTGAATGATTCGATCTGTCATGATCCACATTGGCCTCCTATGCCAACTAAGTTTCCCTCATACATACTTAAGTTTGAAGTCAAGTTTGGAAAATATCCACGCGATCATGTTACAACGTTTCACTTGTGGTGATCCTCCAACTCGTTGAAGGATGCCTCTATCCAATTGCGATTGTTTCAACACACTCTCATAGGGGGTGCTATGAAATGGTAGATCAAGCTCGACAACTCAAAGTATTCTTACTTTAATGACCTACCAATGGTTTTCTTAAACCATTTCCAGCTAACAATGAGATATGATGCCGTCACAGAGTTGTTGGCCAACTTCTAGTAGACGAAGGTCATCCATATCTTCTATCATATCCAAGAATGGCATCGCTAGAAAAGCTTGATCAAAGTAAAGGTCCCTCCTGCATTTTTTCTTGAGTGGTTCCTGAATTCCTTGGTACCTTGTGTATCTAAAGACGTCATGACTTATGGAGTATTCTCTGAGGAAGAGGATATTATGAGAGCCCAGCAACTGGAGTTGATTTATTCTTAATCCCAGATGCACCATGATCAACTTTTGACAAAACCAAATCGAATTATGGGCCTCATGCCGATGGTATAGTAGGCTTGGCACAAAGTAAGCCCATATATTAGTTGGCTAACCAATTGCAATAGTTATCGCTCCAACAGACTGTGTCCAGCTAGACTTCTAGTTTGATTTCCCCCGTAACCCAAATGTCGAAAGTACATATTGTGCAGTCGACGAATCCCAAAGGTAAAGGTCAACCTGAGGGAAAAAGAAAGGCCAAGGGAAAGAAGGGTAAGGGGGATAAAAAGGTTTCTAACAATGTTGGTGAGGGAAAAAATGAGAATAAGAAGGTTAAGTTTCCATGCAAGCTTTGCATGGATGATCACTTGAATCATCAATGCCCTTGTATTGAGGAATCCCAAAATATTTTGGCACAACAACAACCTATTGTGTTAACTAACCCTTTCCCTCAAGGAAAAAATATGGCACAATCTTCCTCATCCTCGAACGTTCTTGGGGGAAATCAGGGTTCCCCCACACTTAATGCTAATAATGGAGTCACAAATGTAGACATGATGAGATCATATTCTCATCTTTAGACCAGGGCTCATGATTACAGAATGCTAGAATATTTTGAGAAGGGAAAAAAAGCTTCCAACCCATCTCCTTCTCTTCATATTGAGAGGACTATGGGAGAAACTATGACTCCCATCCCTAAAGGTGCATTTAAGAAGGTTTCCCATAATCTCTATGCAAGGACTACTCGGAACTACTCCATCGTGGAGAGTCTGGCGCAAACCCCTTATGCGATGTCTGCTCTGGAAGTCCTCCATAGTTTCCCCTCTCAAAGAAAAGCATTGTTGTCTGCCTTGGGTGTTGTTGAGTCAACTAACCTGGGAACTATTATTGTTTACCCCTATGATCACAAAATTCATTTTCCTTACCACATCGCCTTCCAGATAGTTGTGGTTTATGCCACGAAATCGTAGACACGAAATATTTTTCGAACAGTGGTAGATGAGGGAGCCTCAACTTGCGCTATGTCATTGGTGTGTTGGAAGGCCATTGGTCAAATTGATTTGTCTCCATCACTGACTTTATTAATTGCATTTGACAACTATTATTTTCGATCGCATGGCATAATCCCTTCCTTCCTCATGCAATTGGAGAGAAAAATTGTGTGTGTCGAGGTCGAAGTAGCTGACGCACCCGCCAACTACAAACTTATGTTAGGACAAAGTTGGACCTACGCAATGACAGCGGTTGTATCCATCATTTTTCGTGTATTATGTTTTCCTCATTAAGGAAGGATAATCATCATTGATCATTTATCCTTCTCCTGTCCTAACCCTTCATCGAGGGAATCCACGATCCCGATGATTGATAACCCGCAACAAGGTATTGTTAACTTAGGTGTTGGATTGTTTCCATCTTTGATGGGAATCTTTGATTTTCTGCCACCTTTGAATGATGTCAAGTTTTTTTTTGGTCTATGATCAACCTAAGGTTGTGATCTTTCAAGTAGCTTCTTTTCGAACAATTTATTTTAATGATTCTTGGACCTTACCTTCCCCATTGGATTTGATGGAAGGTGTAGGGAATCCTGGCATGGCTATGCCCCTATCTATAGTTGAGGTTGCATACAAGATTTTTCAGCAAACCTCAGCCAACCCTAGTCTGGCTTCCCCTCAAGAGCTAGATCCTATTCTCGAGACTATTTGGGCTCAATCCTCTCTTACTACTCACAATCCTTTGGACTTGGTATTTCCCTCCGACGAGGTGATTTTAGAGGCAATGGTTGGGTCGGATAGACCTTGGGATGATATTCACCATAGATCTTACTTTTTACATAAGCTTAGGAGAGTGGAAGCAGGAGATTTTACCACAACCATGAATGGATATTCCACTTTCCATGTTAACCCTTTGGCCACGCATGGAAACTATGTTGAGGGAAACATGGAAAGTATAGCTTAAACAATTCCAATTGACATATATAAAACTCCTAGCATCGTTGAAAACATTTTCATCAGAGGGGATTGTTCCCCCAAGGAAATTCAGGTGTACACTGAATTATTTAAAGAGTTTCACGACGCTTTTTCTTGGTCTTATGCGGAAATTCCAGGCATTGATCCTCGTATAGTCGAACACAAGATTAAGACTTATCCTGTTGCTAAGCTTGTCGATAGAAGCTTCGCCCAATGAACCCTTGCAAGGAAACAACTATCAAGGTTGAGGTAGAGAAATTAATTAAAGTTGGTTTCATCTACCCAGTTCAATTGATGGAATGGGTGTCAAACCCTGTTCCTATCAATAAAAAACAAGGTATGATTTGTGTGTGCATGGACTTTCACGATCTGAATAAAGCTTGCACGAAAGATAACTTTCCTACCCCATTCATTGATCAGATTATTGATGAATGTGCAAGATGTGAAGTTTTTTATTTTATGGATGGTTTCTAAGGGTAAAATCGAATCCATATCAAGCCCAAGGATCAACATAAGACTGCTTTCATATGTCCTTGGTGTATGTTTGCATACATGAAAATTCCTTTTGGCGTAAAAATTGTTGGAGCTAATTTTCAGCAGGCCATATCATTCTCCTTCGATGACCTCAAACATGTGGTCAAGGCATATTTTCATGATCTAGTGTCACATTCATGTAAGAGATCTGATCATCCCACCCACCTTCGACTTATTTTTGACAGGTGTCACTACTACCAAATTTGCCTAAATTTGAACAAGTGTAGTTTTTGTGTAATGTTAGGACGTTTGTTAGGATTTATCATGTGAACCAAAGGGATCATGTTCAATCCTATTAATGTTGATGCAATAGTTCAATTGTCTCCCCCGCGCACAATTCCCCATCTTCAGATTCTACAAGGGAAATCTAACTTCCTTTGGCGATTTGTTGCCAACTATGTTGAAATAACTAAAGGGTTTATGTGTCTCTTGAAAAAAGGGGTCCCATTGTTTTGGGATGAAGCGACTCAACGGCCTTTTGAAGAATTTAAAAGTGCCTTGATGTCTTCCCCGCTACTCAATCCTCCTGATTATGGAAAGGATGTCTTGTTATACTTGTGTTATGAGGAAAATCACTCTATAGCATGGGGTAAACCACAACGAACGAAAATGACTACAAAAATCAACTATAATCTCAAGTATGTTATATAAGAAAACATGCTAACAAGACAATATAAATATCTTACCTCGTCCGGACATTCGATGAATTCCATCACTGAGCACTTGACTCAAATCTATATACCTGCAACTTGTCCTCAACAACCAATATACGCAAGCATATGGTGATAATATATAAAGTTGGCACATATAATAGCATAATCCATCAATATTCATAAAAAATATGCCCATGGAACAACAATTCAAATATTTTCAAGACATTAATTGGACAAGAAAAGAGTATTTCTATTAAAATATGATCAACATAAGTGTATGAATGACAAACTTATGTGTCGGCATGTCTCGAAACCGAGAAATTAAGTCCCTTCTAGCTGGGCCTCCACCACTTCAATCCTCCACTAAAGGCAAGCTCATATAAGAGAGACAATAAGGTTCTCCATCAAAGAGGGAAGAGCTTGCAGGATGAATAATGTGTTCAAACTTAAAAGGAAAAAGGGATGCAGACTCAATATGAAGTAAATAATTTCTCCAGAGTAAATTTTCTCTCCAAGTTGAATTCTTCTCTTCCTTCCACAACTTGGATATGGCCCATTTATAGCTTTCAAATGGAACTGAAGGGCTGAGTTAGAATGTATCCAATATATGGAAGCTCAAGGATCATGGATCTCATGACGTGAAATGGAAACCTGACACCATTTTTTTAATTTTGGGCACAAAACCTGATGTACGTGGGTTGTAATGGTGAAACCTGCATATACACATGATGTATAGTTGTTGGGGCACATATATTTGGGAAAATATGATTTTTATCTCTGGGAACTGCAAAAAGGGACTTCAACTCTACATAGGGAAATGGAAAAGGCCTTCTAAGCAAGTTGCATGGGGTGAGGAAAATCTTTCTATAACAACTTGATTGTAGCAGAGTCTACCATAGGTATGGTCTTGGTTCAGGTGGATGACATGCTCCAGGAACATGTCATCCACTACCTTAGCCAAGGCTTAGTCGGACCAAAGCTCAACTAAACTCACGTTGAGAAACTACCTTTGGTAGTTGTCCATGCTATCCAAAGGTTCTGTCATTATATTCTACTTCATAAAACCACCGTGGTAGCCATCGTTAAACCTTTTCAATATGTGTTGACGTGACAAGTCATTTGTGGGAATATTAGTCAATAGATAGTCATTCTTCAAGAATTTGATTAGGAATTTGTTTCGGTGAAGTCTAAAAAGTATTTGGTCTTTGTTGAGCTAATTTCGGAACTTTCGATTAAGAGTGGCAATGATGCCCGAAGAGTCATCGATCAATGAGGATCTCTTCCTTATTGCATCCTCTAACCCTTGGTATGGAGATATACTTGTGTATCTTTAGACTTTGAAGTGCGCTTCCTCTGGGTCTCCTGAAATTATCTGATCATTGATGATACTTTGTATCGTCGAGGATTTGATTGTGTTCTATGTCGTTGTCTGAATCATGAGGAGGTAGAGATTGTGTTGAATGATTTCCACACTAGAGCATGTGGTGGTCACTTGTCTCAGTTGGAAACAACCCAGAAAATCCTTTGTGTGGGATACGTATGTCCCTCATTGATCAAATATTGTATAGAGGCAATTAAGAAGTGTCAGCCGTGTCAGATATTCTCTCGAAAGATGTGGGAAAAACCTACTCCTATGTTTTTGGTTATTGATGTTGGTCCCTTCACTAAGTGGGGGATTTATTTCACTACATGCCACCTGAATTATTCTAGGTGGCATCGTTATATCATTGTGGAAGTAGACTACTTCACTAAGTGGGTTGAAGCCATGCCAACATTTAGTAATGACAGGGAAATAATGACATTTTTTGTTTTCAACCAGATTGTCGCTATGTTCGGTATAGAAAAAGAGATTGTCACAATCCATGGAAGTCACTTTTAGAATAAGATGATGACTAAATTAAAATCAAATATTTAGTTTACTAAATAACTTTTTTCACCCTACTATCCACAAGAGAATGGTCAGGTGGAGGCTATCAATAAGAGTCTTAAGACTATTCTCAAACAGACAATCAATTCATCCATGACTAATCTAGATTTTATGTAAGCAGAATGAAATGAATACAGATTATTAAAATATGCTTAACACAGAATAATAGAGATACAGTAAAAACAGTTTTCTATTCAATAAGGAAATAAGCTAAAAATGTAAAATGCAACGGAAAACAAGCTTGCTAGAATGGTGGTGGCTTATCTCTGAGAAGATATGTGATAGTTGCACTCATTCACAAGAACATGAATTACAATGAGTCTATGAAGGCATTTTTACAATAAACGGGAATGTCAAAAACCATAGACATTCAAAAACCTAACCCTAGGAGATGAAGTGCCAAAAGTCATGTGGGCCCCATTTGGGTAAGTTAGTACATCAACTTTTCAGGGTCATAACTTTTGCATATGATCTTCATTTTAGGCACACGATAGCCTGTTGGAAAGGTCTAACCGAGAATAAAAACATTTTACTGGCCCAGGACATTGCCTTTGGTAGACACCTGGTCCCCAAATCCCCAAAACATGTTGTTTAGGGCCTCAAAATGGCCCTAGAAGTTTGGAACCTGAAAAACTGACAAGGTGGAAAACTGTTTTTTTGAGCCAGTGGAATAGGTGGTTGACCACCGATATCCACCTAGATCAATCCTCCCTCTTTAGGAAGAAATGGTCTCCATTGTGTTGATTTCCCCCATAAGATGAGGAAATTTCTGTTGAATTTGGCCTCGGATGAGGCACTTTCCTTGGTGCAGGAGTTTCCCTGCTTTGACGACTCGATAAAGTTGGATACTTTGTTGTCAAGTGCCCTTGATCTTTGTGTCCACAATATGATCACTGGATTCTTGTTGCATGTACTCAGGGTTGAGCTACGTTGGCTTCAATTGTTCTGTTATCTCTGCGGTGTCCAATAATGGTGGGAAATATGGTCGAAGGAGAGCCATGTTGAAGATTGGATATAGACCAAGGAAGGGGGAAATGTTGAGCCCAAAATCATTGTCACCCACAGTCTTGGTGATGGTGTATGGCCCATAATGGAGTGGGAGAATCTTTCGATGGGGCCCTTTAAGGAATTCTTTCTGCAAATGCAACCAAACTTTGTCGCCCACCTGAAACTTATGTTGCACCCAATGTTTATCATGGCATTGCTTGTACTTGGCAATAGACTTATGTAGAATATCTTGAACCTATTGGTGGATGTGTCAGATCCTCTCAATGAACCGGGTGGCTTTTTCAGCTTCTAGTGGAGCAGGGGACAATTTGACTGAGGTGGTCTCCAGGGGTAGTGCAACATTCATGGGTCCCAATGGTTGGAATCCCAAGCCCAGATGAAAGGGGTTGTAGCCAGTTGAGATATGAAAGGCTCAGTTGTAGATATGTTGGACATAGGGAAGACTCTCATTCCATGTGCGAGGGAGTTTTGAATTGTACATGCACAGGATATGTACAACCATCTAATTGATGACCTCATTTTGGCCATCTATCTAGGGGTGGAAGGAAATAGATTTGGTGAGCTTGGTATCCAATAGTGACGATAGAATCGACCAGAATGAGTTGAGGAACCGACTGTCACAGTCTGTGATAATGGTTTGTGGGATCCCTGTTGGCACAGGGGAAAACCCAGGGTCCAGCTCTAATAGCACACCAACAATCCCTAACTACTAGCCCTTTCAAAAACACCTGCAAGGAAGATGAAATCTTACCCAAAGTAGCTATAGGGGGTTGTAGGACACAGGTGTCTACAACCAGAGGAAATGCAAGTGGAATAGAGGCAATCACATAAGGAGATCAGACTATTCTTCCCAACAGAAACCTACTTCACACAGTTATAGATCATATCTAACATACTAATGCAATAACAATATATCATAGAGAAAAATAACGCAACATCAATCACACACAACAACAAGATGTACATGGTTCACCCTCTCCCTAGGGCTACGTCCACAGAACTATGCTTTATAATATATTAAGCGAAAGCATATAGTCCTATATTCTCTCTTACTAGCAGATATTCTCTCTTTCTCTCTTCTCTCTTTCTCTCTTCTCTCTTCCTCCCTTCCCTATGCACCCAGTTGCAGGGTTGATCTTCGCACCCAGTTGAATATATTACAACATAGACGTCTCTCTCCACACGATAATCCTCTCTCAGTAATAACAACAATCACTCATCATCACATAATCGAACCAATGACAAAAAAAACCATCCCAAGTCCTCTTGAACTTTATTTATACATTACAATATCTCACTGATATCCTTAGGCCAAAGCCTAGGTGTCAAAACCCTAGATACATAAACCCTATGTGTCTAAAACCCTAGGTCAAATTAACCCACTTTTCAGGGCTTCGCTAGCCTGTGTTTCTTTCTTTCCTATGAGGTTCTCCAAAGCATCCACCGGTGGATTTTTCTGCTTGATGAGTTTTCCATGATCTGTCTTCCTTGATGATTTGTCTTCCTTGATCTCCTCGTCTAACAACTTGCTTTCTCTTACTTCGCTCCGTCTTTTCTGCTCTTTTGCTCACTTCTACCCAATATCATTCACTGTGTCATCCGCATAGTTTGCATTTCATCTTTTCTTCCTTAATATTCACTTACTTATAGAACCAAGGGCCAATAGGCCCCCAACACTCACCTACGACTCTTTCTAAGGCACTCTGATCTAAACCTTCTTCTTTTCTTCAGCTGCACACTGCACAGCGCAGTCTATACTTTATGCTTGTTTCCACCCCACTATGTGCAGGCTATCTTTTCTATGTCTGGTTCCCAATTTCAACTGAAACTGGTACCTAGACCCTTCTCCTTATGTTTTTATCGAGATTTATGAGACATCTGGTTGTCATAGTAAAATTTCAACTGGCTCCCATTCACCAATCCTTCCTTCCATTCTCCATTCAAATTCTTCAATTGTGCATATCCTCCTTCCATGACATAGGTAAAACCTCATACAGCCCCATCCAATGTGTTCTAAACTTCCCTAGATGCTTCATGAACTCACTATCATATACCAATACCATATCTCCTTGCTTAAATGATTTCTTTTGGATATGCTTGTCATGGTAGGCCTTTTCTCGTTCCTTCTGGACTTGTTGATGGAATCCTGCAATAAATCGGTCTTACTCTAGTTCG
>JASDQU010508635.1:38909-50542 GCA_032191745.1 Picea mariana | reverse complement strand
GTGGGTGGTAAGGGGTGCTCTTCTGATGGTGAAATTCAAATTCCTGAGTCAAGGATTCAATAATATTATTAATAAAATGTGTACCTTGATCACTCATGAGGATATTTGGGCATCCAAGCCTGATTATGATATCACCAAATATGAAATGAGAATCTGTAGTTGCACTACATTCCTTAAATGATCTTGCTTCTACCCATGTGGTCAAATACTTTGTCGCAATGATGATGTATCTAGATCATGTGCGCTTCCCTGGTGGGTTTATAGGTCCCACGAAGTCAATGTCCCATTTATCAAATGATTTTAAGGTTATCTAGGTTGTTAATGGAATGTCATCTCTTCTGTATGGTTTCCCAACTTTTTGGCATACATCGTAGGCTCTGTAGTAGTCTTTAGCATCCATGTGTAAAGTAGGCCACCAGAGGCCAGCTCTAAGAATCTTCTGCATTGTTTCTTTTCCTGCATAGTGTCCTCCTATGATGCCTTCGTGATCTTCTGCTAAAATAAATGGTCTTTCTATTTTCATGACACATATCCTCAATATCTCATTAGGTCCCATATTATATACTTGTCCAGCTATAAGTGAAAAATATGCAGCACGCACTACCAGTTGTTTCTTTTGGGTGATTGTATATTCACTAGGTGTCATTCCTTTTGATAGGAACTAGACTATCTCAGTGAAGTGATCATCAACCTTTCTAATGGCTAGCAACTGTGAATCTGAAAGTGTATCCTCCAAGCTAGTATGTTCATCTCCATGTTCCAACCTCGACAAGTGGTCAAGTCCCTTATTCATTCTCCCTAGCTTAACAACGATCTCAAAATCTTATTCCTGAAATAGCAGAAGCCATCTTCATATTATTCCCCCCAACACTGGCTTGTTGACTAGATATTTTAGCGTGGAGTGATCAGTGAACATTTTAAAGTGTCCTCCTAACAAGTAGTGATGAAAATTCTACAGCGCATACACCATGGATAAGCCTTCTCTCTCAGTGGTGGTGTAATTTTTCTCAGTTGTTGATAGATTCCTGTTAGCAAAGGTTATTGGGTGATCAATATCGCATGCTCTTGGTTGTGCTAACACTGCTCCTAATGCAATAGAAGATGCATCGACATGCACATGAAATTTCTTGCCACAATCTAGGAAAACCAGAATAGGCATAGTAACCATTTTATGTTTCAGTGTGTTGAAGCTTTGCTAGCATTCTTCTGTCCATTGAAACTAACAGTCTTTCTTCAAAAGATTCTCCATGGGTGTTGTGATCTGTGCATAGCCTTTAATGAACTTCCTGTAGTATCCAGTATGTCCTATCATAGTGTGAAACTATTTGACTAAAGTAGGAGGGGGTAAATAAACTATAATGGCAATCTTAGATGGATCTACCAACAATCCCTGCTTACACATAATATGGCCTAGAAGCACTCCAAAGGGTGAAAAGAAGATGCACTTCTTTAGGTTTAGGGCAATCTGACAATGCCTCCACTTATCCAACATTAGTCTTAAACATTCAATATGATTTTTCAATAAGCTAAAAACGGTTCAATCATCAAAGTATGCTTCCATAAATTTATGTAAAAAATCCTTGAATGCTTCGACCACCACCCTAGAAAATATGGTTAGTGAATTCTTCAATCCAAACGGCATCACTGTATACTGGTAGGATCCCCATTTTGTGGCAAATGTGGTCTTATGGTGATCTTCTTTGGCAATCCTGATCTAATGGTATCCTAAAAATTTGTCTGTAAAAGAATATACCTCTTGGCCTCCTACATTATCTAACACTTCGTCAGTTAATGGTGTAGGGAATGGGTCATGTAAACAGGCATCATTTAGCTTCCTTACATCTATGCAGATCCTAATTTATCTGGTCTTCTTATCCTATACCACCATAGGGCTAATCCATTCTGACTCTTCAACGGGTTCTATGATTCTTGCTTCCAACATTCTTTCTAGTTCAATCTTGACTTTCTCCTTATATTTAGGGTTCAATCTGTAAGGTCTTTGTTTAATTGGCCTTGCATCTGGTTTCAAGGGGATCTTCATCTCTCCCATGGGCCTTT
The DNA here is from genome assembly GCA_032191745.1 of Picea mariana. Lineage (NCBI taxonomy): Eukaryota > Viridiplantae > Streptophyta > Pinopsida > Pinales > Pinaceae > Picea > Picea mariana. Next base: position 48,484 of record JASDQU010508635.1, on the reverse strand, counting down.
TACTGCCCTTCATATTAGTGAACTTGGTTGGAAACAAGTCCTAATATTCATGTAGTAACTCTGTGATCTTATCAATAGTGGCATCATCCCAGTAGTCTCCAACATTAGCAAAGCTTAGCTGCTTGCTCTGTTCTAATATTAACTTTCTTGATTTTGATTGGTTGTTCAATAAAATGTAGTTCGACTCCTGGTGCTTCTATGTTTCTCTGTCATTCTTTTTCTGCGATGTTCACCTTCCTAGGATCATCATCTTCATTGGCATTGATATTGTAACATCCTTGCAATTTATGAAGAGGTACAATCCATTCATATTCTTCTTTCTCCACAGGGAAGACAGGGGCTTCCTCAAATACTTTTTGTCTTACAACCTGTAAATCTTGATCTACCATAGGGTATTTACTTTCAAACAGGAATGTAGCTACGAAGTTATGTGTCATACCTTGCCAATCTGCAGTGGTGAGGTGTAGTTCTGCTTCAAGGTACCAATTGATAGGCATTGTGTCTAGAGTATTGATGAATTTATTCACCCACAGTTCTTGAGGAATGTAGCTACAGTCCTCCTCACAACTTCGTACATGGTCTTTCATGCAGCTTTGACCTATGTACCTAACTTCACATCCTTCGACTTGTTATGAAAATCATGTTGTCATCAAAGTGCGACATTGTATTCAATTCACGATGTTCCTTTGATGTGTTCCCCACCATCTTGATGGGGTAGCTTTCAAATCCTCGTCCAATGCCAATAGTCTTTGTTTTACTGGTACAGTCTCTTCAAATTCTAGTAAGAAAGTTTCTAATTGATTCAAACCATCAAATGTGGGTAAATTACCTACTATTGTGCTGATCCAGTGAACTTCGCTTGTCAATCTAGCACATCGCCACGCAGAAACTTCATACATCTTGTTCTTCCAGTTCTCAAGTGCTTCTTCTGAGTTTGATGAGCATGCATTGTCACTTCACCATCTTAAATTCCCATCTGTAGTAGGATTAATGTAATCTTGTTGTCTTATGGTCAATTTGTATATATTCTCTAACTCATATGCACAGTTCTCTTCTCTGATGGGATCTGTGTTTCTGGGACCTTTATTGGGATCCAAAGGTGCGATGACCCTAAGGCCATCACCTTCAACCTTCATTCTTATTTTCTTCAAGTCAACAACAGTATAATTGTTGAAATCATAATCAATTCCTAATAGTACAGTATAAGGATAGCTACCATCGACTATCTCAATCACCTCAAAGTCCACAAATGTTCTGACCCCATCGATTTCCACAGGGACATGTTCCAGTCTTCCGAAGGGGCTCACAAACTATTGGTTGGCCATCCTAAGCCTGATGGGGGAATATATCAACTTAGGTTTTCCCATCAGTGCCCAGGTCTGATTTGTCATAACATTGACCTCCGATCCTAAGTCGAGGACCACATAATCTATATCATATTCTCCAATTTGAGCTTTAAGGTGTAGTTCCTTATTTGTCCTTCTCTTTTTGGATAGTTTATGTACTACTTTAATTAGTAGAGGATATACCTTTCTTAGCTCATACTGTGTGATCAAGTTTTGGATCTCTTGTACAGTGCTCTCATCCTTTATCAAATTAATGCAAGTGCATAAAAATTCCATGAGCTTACTTACCTCTTTTCCTTCTCCGGGCGAAGCGGATTGATCAAAGGCCAGGGGCATTCCACATTCTCTTACTTCTAGTCAAGCCTTTGATGAAGAAGCCTGATCTCTCCCGAATTATTTTCTTTCTTCCTCAAATGTTTGTTTCTCTTTATTTGGATCAAACTCTTGTGTCTTCTCTGCATATTTTCTGACTCCTGGTTTTTCTACAGTCTTCCCTGGAGTCACACTGTCTTCTCCTGTAGTAGCGTCTCCTCTAGTGATAACAACAAATATGGGATTTCTACGCAAGGTTTTGTTGTGATTAGTTGTACTTGTTGGTTTCCTCCTCGTCTTTCCTAAATTTTATCTAACAACACAGGACAATCTTCTATGACATGTTCAAATGAGTTGTGGTACAAGGGTTTTGACAGTCCCTTGCCAAATGACATGGTTGTGCACAGTTATAACAAATTATCTGACCTCTACCTCGATCCATATCTCCTCCTCCTCCTCTTCCTCTGAATCCACCATGAGGGTTGAAGTTTCCTCTTCCAAGGGAATTATACTACGTAGTGTTCCCTTCTTGTTGTAATTCACCTTGAATTTTGTATATATCCCTTGACCTTTCATGCATGAGGTCATAGGCCCTACAATCCTTATCATCATGCCCTACTCACTTACAGAACGTGAAATAAAAAAATTTGGGTGTCTAAACATAGTTTTGCATGTAATATCATTCACCAGGGTGATGCCTATTTCTACATACCTCGCACCACGGTAAGGTAATTTGCTTCAAAGGTATCGAAGCTCCAGACGCTAAGTACTTGTGAAATAGGGGGCAGTGCTCCTTGTCATGGACTTCTGATTTTCATCTAATGCACCAGATATCTTCTCTTTTATCTTTTCCCTTGTCTTTCTTCATATCTTTGACCTACAGAGACAAGCTAGTTAACTGACATAAAATTTAACTCATATCTGAGCTGGATTCTCCCATAGGGGCTAATTCTATATTCATGGAAATATCCAGTGCCTGAGCTTGCGAAGCAATCTTCTGTTACATCAGAGGGACTCAGATGTGTGGTAAAAGGGGAGCAATGAACCATTCCTTGTTCTACTCATATGGGATCTAGAAAGTCAGTCGGCTCGTTAGGGTTTCAAACCTCTGATAAAACTCCCAAATAGGTTCAGCTACTCTTTGCTTGATTTCTTTCAACTTTGTAATGCATTGTGACTCTGACTTGGGTTTCTTGAATTCTGCAANAACCAGCGCATTATTGATCTCATTCAGCGGTTTAGGTTGTGCAATTCCTTGGACAAGTTTCATGTACCAACTTAGTGTGCGGTTTCTCAAGGTAGTACTAAACTAAGCTCGTTTAACAGCTTCGTTGGTGACATTCTTAATACTCCATACATATTCACATAGAAACTAGTGTAGATTAGGATCTTCATACCCATCTCCTCTGAAGGTGGGTAACCTCATCTCATGTACCATAGATCTTCCTAGGTTTCCTGACTGAGTGTGTGTTGAACCACTTGCACTAGTGCTCTGAGTGCTATGATAACTTAGATTACTCTGGTTACTTAATGCTGTTGAAAAAATAGCAGGTGTAATAGCACTTACTTCAACAGTCTGCTAAGTCCTTGAATTTTATGACTCTTCTTGGTGAGTTTCTTCAGTCTTCTCTTCTTCTACCCTAGAGCACTATGAATGTTCCTCGTTCCATAACTCTTCTTCTTCTCCACTGTAGAACCCTTCTTCTTTTGCTAGTTCGTGACTCTGCTCGAACATGTTCACTAGAGGAATTTATTTGAAGGTCCTCCCACTACGCATGTGTCTAATATTTTTGCCGTTGTCGCTGTATAAATTCTTAAATGTTAGCCTTTTCAGTCTAACCCACTATTTTATCTTCAAGATATTCTTTTCATGCAATAACATCTTGAGTTTCAACTTCAAGAAGTGTAAACATTTTCCTCTATGTCCTTTAAATAAATATCTCTCTGCTTGGCTATATGATTCTACCCTATCAATAGAAAACTCTGTGATACACCCTCCAATGGTATTATCAAACCAGTGATCTACAGCTCTTGAAATGGCATTATCAACCCCTTTGACCTTCTTGATCAGCGTCGATGACCAAACCATAGGCAGTCTAGATCTGATATCAAACTGGGTGTCTACTGTTGTGCTACTTATATGTTTAGTATAATGCACTCATTAATTACCAATCTGGGATTCGTAGTCAACAGAGTTACAAGACACCAGTAAGAAAGGTAATTCTAATGTCATGAGTATAGAACTATTCTAGATTATGTATGTTGGAAACAAAACAAACTAGCAAACCGAAATGCACTTTGGTTGTCTTTCACATAGAGGCTATCTACTCCATTATGACACATGCAAGTATGAGATGGAGTTCTTTTGACAGATCAACTTTGCTATCTCACCCAGAGAATTAACTATGCAACCACACTTCTGAAAGGGAAATCACACATCAATCATCAAGACATAGCATGGGTAGTTCAATAGTCAATATACTGAGTATGTTGTGGTTCACAATGTGTTGTTGTAAACTTCACTAGTTCTCCTTCAAATATGTCTGACTACTGCTGCCAACATTCATGTCTATGAAAAAAAATCAAATTCATAAAAACAGAGCATATGCCAAAACAGAGTGAGTAAATCTCTCTAAACGATCATATAATTAAAATTCTAGTCTAAACTGTACTGCTATCATCTGAAGGAATTAAAGCTTCAGCTAATCTAACATTCACACTATTGAAATAAAATGCTAATACTAATCTACGAAGGTGTTGACCTTTGTTGGGCAGTGGGCCCTTGCCGCTTCAACAAGTCAGCGACTGGAGTCTACAGTAAACTTGTTTTCAACCCACACATTACTCTCACTCAAACTTCAAAACATAGAATCAAACTATGCTAACAACTCAGCTCACATTCAATCATAGATGATCAAGGCATAGAGATAAATGACATCCTTCTATGAATCTTCACCTAGAATATGTTCTGCAATATATAACGTTGCTTCACATGTGTATTATGCTAACTCTCTACTACTTCCACCATCCTTGCCATGAATATTTAAACAGTCTTAGTCATGAAACACAAGGAGGTGAAATCGTTTGCAAATCAATCAATTGTTAAATTTAATTATTCGGTTACATATTGTAAGCTTCATCCTCATGACGTGAAGTGCATGAGGATGAAGAAACAACAAACTATCCTAACATAGCTTTGCTAAAACATTTATGATTCAATAAACACTCAATAGTTGTCTTGGGCATGATCTGGAGCTAAACTTGGTACATTCATCTTCCTGAATTGGTACTGGATCATGACAGGTAGATGGTACCAGATTCGAACAGTGCAGAATGGTGGTATCGGATCACAACAGTCCACGGTCGTTGGTACTGGATCGCGACAGGTGATATTCAGTATTGGATGTGCTTGGTACCGAATTCGGACAATGGTAGTCTGGTGCACAAGTACCAGATAGCTGAGATGGTATAGGAAGGCTGGATTTATCTAGAGGTCAAAGATTATACATGGAAAATTGAAGCACTAGCACATGAAACATTTAATCTCCTAGCTCAATAAACCATAAAAATGCATGAATTAATTATACTTTACCTCATGACCTTATCAATGGATAATGGTAGTATTCTTTGTCATTACCCAATCTTAGGTAAGCCAAAAAGGTATAGATGAGGAGTAAAATAGAGTAGTGGGGATGTCAATTTAGGGTCTCAACATTCCCCATGCCAAAACCATTACATGTCCTCATGCAACTGAAAACAAACGCAATTTTTTTCAAAACTTGAGACTGCATTCTTTACTGCTATGGATCAATGTTGTTGATGGCTAAGGCCTCTTCTTTCAGCTCCCTTTTTATGACCCTAATGTATTGTAGGAGTCGTAGTACCTTCTTGAGATTATTAGAAGTCTCTTCATGGTCATCTTGAAGTTGTTGGTTGTTTCCTTTCAATTGCTCATTTTCCTTTTTGATATACCTATCCAATAGTTGGTATTCCTTCACTTCTTGTTTGAGTTCCTGATTTTGTTTTTCCAATTCCTCAATCCTTTTCTTCATCTGTTCTTTTGCTAACGTCCTTGTTGACTCCATTATTACTAGCTGGATGCATTCTCTTTCCTTGACTTCCTCCCTCATCCCACATAGAGTAATAGTGGCTTGTTCCTCGATCAAACTAGGGATGTCATCCTGGACTAATAAGTCTTCAGAAGGGGAGGTAAGATCGATTGGATCTTCCTGTGTATGAGGACTGACAACTGCTTTTCCTCTCCTTTCCATGCTCCTTGTGGTTATTTTACAAGGAGGTACTGGATTAGGGATGCTCACAAGCTTCCTTTTCTTCTTTTCTATTTGTGGAATGGTTACAAGGGATTGTTCTATAGACTGTTCACTTTTATTTTCTGAGCTATTCTTCCCTTTCCTTACATTTTTTGCCTTATGGACCTTCTCCTTAGGTGCTACTGTTGAAGTCTCCTCTATTAATTTGGTTTTACCTTTTGATCTTTGACCTTTAAAAGTCTTATTGACTATGGAAGAGGGCCCTACTTGCTTACTAGCTTTTTTGTGTTGGCTCACTGTCCTGGATGATGTTGAAGCTGCCTTATCCTTCTTACCCTTTTTCTTTTGAGGTTCCTTATTTTTCTTTGGAGCATGATGGGCTTCCTCCACAGGTTTGTTTTCTGTGGGAAGGTGTTGAGTGATAACGATTTTCCAACTAATCCTCTACTTCCTAATTTCCTGTAAAACTAACATTTTAATAAGACTTTGATGGTAAATGCTAGTCTTCTCAGTTTTGGATAGGGATTTGACACCTCTTACCATTTTCTTTAAACTCATCCATAGAAAATATGGGAAATCAATTTCAAGGCCTCCTTCAAAGTGTAATAGAAGCCTAAGATGATATATGAAGGTCACAGCATACCTTCCCTCACAAGTGAGGAATCGTTGAAGACTAGTAATCATTGGATGATATTCTTCCTTGATATAGTTCCTAGGGATCCCCTTTTTCCAATCAGGGTGTTGATGGTCTTCTTTCAAAAATCGTTGTCACATTTCCTTGTTGATTCCTACCCCTTTGAAGTATTTTCCTCCTCTGTTAGGTAATCCCGTGACCTCCCTTAAGGTTGCTTCATTGATTGTTAGCTGTAGATTGCCTATATGTGCAATCTCTCCATCGTAACCTTGAACAAATTCATGAGAAATCTTCTCGTGCCAGCTTGTGAATTTCTCCAAAAATGGCATCCATCCCGATTTAGCATACTTCTCTAAACATAGTTGGAATTCCTCGATCTCTATATAAATTTGGAAGACCGGTTCATGTCTACTTACGACCATCATTATAAGTTGTGAGAAAAGGATCGGGTTTTAGCGCAAGGGTTTAGTCAATTGATGAGGGTAAGGGTTTGGTACCGAAGATCATGGAGAGGAATAGACTTGGAACTAGAGAAAGGTAACGACAAAGGAATATGGTGATGGCGTCAAAAATGAAAATGGTAAGTTTAAGTAAGGATGTCGTGAGGAAAATTTAAGACCAGATGAGGCTTCTCTGGCTGGCTTCGCTACCAGATAATCCATTTTATTTCTACTCGTTAATGTAATGATGAGGACAAGACATTGGGTGTGAGAGCATCATTTTGGGATAGGTGATTGGACTTCCGAGTGGTGAATTTGATGTTGGATCATGGTTCATGACACAAGATAAGTTCATGATTTTCTTAAGGGTGAAGTATATTTGTGGCCTATCATTACTAGACATGCTTCATATTCATTCTTTGATGTGATTTTTCCCTCAACCATTTTCGAGCACTTATGAGAGGATTGATTAAGTTTAGGCATATGGGTATGAGAGATAGGTGCATGGTTTAAATACTAAGGTCATAAGATCTAGTATATATGTTCATACCTATTGTAGTTTTATGAGCAGAGGAAAATAAATACCATGTTACCTTTTCTTTTACCTTTGTATGGTCAATACCCATAGCATATGCGACTACTTGTAGATTGTCAAAATTCATCTTTTTAGACTAGAGTTTTCTGAAAGTTTGGTACTGGAATTTCCTGTACTTCTTTATTCTATGCTTATCTTCTTTTGTATTTGGTTCTGCAGGGTTGTAGGGTGACCATGTTGATTTATGAAGGTGACATGTGATTCTAAAAAAGAGTTTTGAAGGAGCTCTTTGACCTTCCCCATGTCAAGGATGTTGCATATCTGTATGCAAGAAGATTCAACATTCTGTATCATAATGGAGAAAAGATGATAAGAGAAAAAGAAACCAAATCAAATTTCAGAAGTACATTTATCACCTAGCATATGATCACATGCCTAAAAATTGAAATTTTCTTTCTTTTGATGACTTATTGACAAAGGTAGCATTCAGCAGTGAAAACAGGGGAGTTTTTATATGTTTTCCAGAAGAACAGATCCAATCCTAACTTGCTTCAGAGATTTAGTATCATTAGATGTTATAGATAAATTTCACAGTATAAGTAGATTAGACTCCCTAGTTAGGGCTCCACTCTTAAGAAGTTTCCTTCTTAGATAATGTAGGATTTAGATGCCAGACCGGTAAGTTGACTTAGGGTTATTCTCAAATGGACATTTTCTTCTAGTAATTATGTTGCTTATTAATCTGGAATTTGTATCTCATAAATGCCAATAGTGATCTTTTCTTTTTTTTAGATGACAAAAGTGAATTTTTCAATCAAACAAGTATAGATGAGACATTTCTCAACCAGAACCCACTGCCAGCAAGCTTGTTCAGTACTCCGGTGAGGTAGTTGTGATAATTAGTGAGAGATCCTTTCCCCAGGCAGAATTCCCCATTGCCAACAGGCATGTTCAGTACCCTGATGGGTTTGCCTAGTCATACAACAGACCGGTACCTGCTGCCAGCAAACCTGTTCAGTATCTCGGCGGGTTAGTCTCTTAAATCCTTTTTCCATCAGAGGCTTATTGTCCATAGTCACCTATTTTGGTTTTTATTAAAGAGTGCTTTGCACGGTGACAGGGGAGGCTTGTCTGAAAACCTTTTTACAAGCTGGGATGGTATTGGGTTGGAAGGTATACTCTCTCTTTGAATGTCTTTTAAAGATTTGTCTGAAGGAAAGATAAACTTTTTATGCACATTATTTCTTTAGAGTGATCCAGATGTATAATTTTGTCTAAGTTTGTCCATAAGAGAATGACCTAAAGTTTCCTTAGGGTACTGATACATCCTCTTCCATAAAAAAATTCCTAGTGTGCCCATGATAGAGAGTGTTCTTATACTCATATGTTACTCTTTAGTAAGATAATCCAATGAATACTATTGAAATCTAGTTAGGGTGGGATAGTTACTTGTAAGCTAATATATATTTTTTGTCCCTTTAATCATGTTGAAATACTGGATAAAGGAAACTTCTAGTTTTTGAAGCAAATTATGGTTCTTTGAACAATCATAGGTAAAGTTTGTGTCCCACTTTTTTTTTTTAATCAACAGAACCAAAAGAAATTAAAATACTTCCCTTTAGTTGTCAACAAAACCAAAAGAAATTATTGCTTCACAAGGGCTACCATTTGATCCTGCATTCGGCTTCTTGGCTCCAGCTTAAGTGGTTGTTGCATGGCTTCATACTTTAGATTAATTGACATAAGATTTTGAAATATGCTAATCATGCCTTGTTAATTAGGTAATGTATCCTAAGAGTATCGTATAAGGACAGACTTCTAGTACCGGACCAACACAGGACTGTTGGTACCAGACCAGAACAGAATATTGTTGATGCCTACAAACTTATGTTTAGAAAGTTCATGAAGGATCAAATAAATTATAGAAATCTGCTTAAAAAAAATTGTGAAAGTAAAACAAAAGGAGGTAAGAATCTCTTGTTACCTTTATCCTATTAATAGAATTTGATCCACACCTATGTACAAAAGTTTTTAATA